>CM046837.1:27198058-27340558 GCA_025618425.1 Heliocidaris tuberculata | reverse complement strand
TATTGATATTGAATACTTTATATGTTAATATTTATCTATATGTTCAGGCTTTACTCTTAATTTTGTATTGTTTAATTTTGCTCTATTTCATTTGTCTTGTCTCATGATGTTGTTTATACTTTGTTGGTGGCACCACCAATAAGGCCCTTGCCTTCCTAAGCTGTTTCCTCATTCATATACTACTATACGGCGATTGTTTTATAATTTTTTTAAATGTACTTTTTCTATGAATGGATGAAATAAATGGAATGAATGAAGGAATTATTATTATCATTATTATTATTATTATTATTATTATTATTATTATCATTATTATTATTATTAATATTATTATTAGGTGGTATGTCGTAGACATATCACCTCTTAATTTCGTCAGAATTTTCTTATTATTTTTATCCTCAAAATTTTGTGCGCAAGATATCTCAAAATTGACAAGATCAATTTCCGTGATTTTCATACCAGTTATAAAGCCAATAACGAAGATGTCACACGAAACTTTTCAAGGTCATCAGGTCATTGTGACGTCATCCAGGCGCCATTTTGTAAAATCACATTATTGATCATATCTTCATTACAAGTGATCAAAAATGAACTATATTTGGTAGACATGAACTTCAGGTCAAGGGTCAACATCAAATCTCATCAAAACACGCGCGCGCCTCATGACGCGCACGTACGCGCGCGTCAAAATTTAGAAATGCTCAAAATCACTTTTTGATCAAAGTAGAGTACGGTTCAGGTCATTTTAAGCATTTCAAAATTTTCTGTACGTACGCGTCCGCGCGCGCGTTTTGCACGTGCGCAGCATGTACGGAAGGTAGGAATGCCGTTTTTTTGCATGGGATCGATTCCTGATAAAATTCTTGACAATTTCCAATTAGTTTCAGTCATTCTCGACATCTAACAATGCCACACGCTTGCGTCAAACTTTAAAATCCGCGCGTGCGTCAATGGGCAATATAATGTAAAAAGTGGTAAAAACATGCCTATCTAGAATCCGCCATAGCTCGTCAGAATGAACGGGTACCCCCAAATTTTATTACATATTCTGAAAGCCTATGAGTTGTAAATTTCGATTCATGCAAAATTTTGGCCAAAAAAATGTTGTGACGTCATCATATTTGCCTATGAACTCAAAAATTCAATTTTGAAAAAATGATGTCATAATTTTTGTATTCATTTGACAATATTTCAGTAATGGATTGTTGATTTTCTTCCAAATTTTGATATGTTGTAGCTGAGACAATTCTCTACAAGATCAGTCCTCACGATTTTTCATTTTGACAAAGGAATCATGGCGTATTTTTGCGATTAAAGGAGGCATGTCAATTTTTCACATTTTGCGTGTATTCTCTATGGGAGATGACTTTTTCTCAAATCTTGATTCTACATTCCCGTCTTCTTTGAGCAGTATCTCTGTTATTTCCGCTCGATTTTCTTCCAAATTTTGGTATGTTATAGCTGAGACTATAAGCTTTCACAAGTGTGCCCTCCAATTTTTGATCAGATGTCGGGATCATGCCCATTTTTTAACTACAAAATGTCATTTGAGAATCCCGTTTTTCGTCTACGTGTTATCTCCATTGGAAATATTTTGGTCCATTGGTAAAGCACTTGCCTCCCATTCCGGCGACCCCGGTTCGATTCCCGGTGGGTCCTTTTTTTTTTTTTTTTTTTTTTTTTTTTTTGCCTTTCATTCTACCATCTTCTTCGACTATTATAACATATACCATCACAAACAATGTAAAAAACTGCCTAATTTTGCGTGTTATGTCTATTGAAAGTAGTGTGCAGTAGTTTGTGTAGAATCTCATTCCCTGTCGTGTTATTAAAGCTATTAAAGGGGATAATCTTCCACATGTCCTGCAATATCAAATCGTCCAGTTCGTTATCCCGATTTCTCCAAATCGGCTCAGTCAATTTTCTTCATATTTTCGTCAGTCATCAGTCCTAATAAGGTCAAGTTCCCACATCTTTTTCAAGGTCATCAGGTTATTGTGACGTCATCCAGGCGCCATTTTGTGAAAATCAACTTATGGTCATATGTTCATAACGAAATGTCATTTCTCTTTCATATTTGGCATGGTTAAGGTCACTGTCATTCCAGTCAAGGTCATTTCGTTAAACGCGCGCGTACACGTACGTCCGCGCGTCCGTGCGCGCGCAAAATTTAGAAATGATCCAAATCGTCCCAAATTCATTTTGCAAACGTTTCATGCCATTTCAAGCACTTTTCGAAAAATCGCCCATAAAATTGAACCTGTAGGGGCGCTATGCCACTTAGGTTATCGTGGTTATTGTCATTATTGTGGCCATTATGATCATCATTATCAATATATCCTTATCTTCATTATCATCACTTATATGTCCATCTTATCATCATTGTCGTCAACATTATGATTATAATCTTGCAGAAATATTATCACACCTGACAAAGCAATTTGCCACAGTGACAGACAGACCACCTAATTCGTCTTCAGTGACGAATTAAATTTCTAGTTATTATCATTATTATCATTATTTTCATTATGATCATTATTATCATTATCATCATTATTATTATAAGTGGTAGTAGTAGTAGTAGTAGTAGTAGTAGAAGTAGTAGTAGTATCATCATCATCATCATCATCTTCATTATCGTTATCATTTTAAGGATATGGTACATTTTATGTTCCCCAAATCCTGATATTTTCACGCGTAGTGTGAACTAATGTTGCTCTGAAATCCACCCCCCCCCCCCCCACTGAGCGTTTTTTTTTTTGAGGGCTGGGGAAAAAAAGTTGTCGATTAATATGTTAAAATTATTAGTATATTAAAATTTATATGTTCAAAAAGCTGGCGAATAAATTCGGGATACGTACTCATGTCATAAATGGATGATAATAGCGTGTATGACTCATGATAAAGATGAAAACGAGAGCAATAATTCTACTTAATAAAAGCTGACAGCCCATGGAATCGATTCTCCAGGTCGTTAGTATGTGCTACCAAGACTCGGTCTTTGTCTGGTTGCCTGCAGCTTAAGGTGAAAGTTCATATACCAAGAAATATCTTGGAAATGTCATTAACAGCTACAGAAATAGGCAGTAGTCTTAGTAAAGTTTGGATTGGGTTTTATCTTTCAGTAGCGTTTCCCTTCTTTACTACTAAATGAGCAGGCGAGACAGGATAGGACGATTATTCATTCTGAACAAAATTAGGTTTTGTACAATTTGGGATTATTAATGTCACGCGATATGAAGCTGAAATCCTTTTTTTTTTAATGATTTTGTAAAACTGTTCCGGTAATGTGGCATTTCAGGGCCAAAACAGATTGAGTGTAGTGTGACAAATGGTGTCACTTTCTTTATTGTTTTGGACAAATTGACAAATTCAATATTCAGCGACGCTGAGTCTCTGACAGAACAGATTGTCCTACTACTGCTGCTGCTACTACTACTACTACTACTACTACTACTACTACTACTACTACTACTACTACTACTACTACTACTAGCCTCCTCCTCCTCCTCCTACTACTACTAATACTATACTACTACTTCTACTACTACTACTACTACTACTACTACTACTACTACTACTACTACTACTACTACTACTACTATTACTGCTGCTACTATTACTACTACTACTACTACTACTACCACCACCACCACCACCACCACCACCACTACTACTACTACTACTACTATTACTACTACTACTACTACTACTACTACTACTACTACTACTACTACTACTACTACTACTACTACCCACCACTGCACTACTACTACTATCACTACCATCAATTCTTCTTCTACTACTACACAACTACTACTAATACTACTTCTACTACTACAACACCTACTACTACTACTACTACTACTACTACTACTACTACTACTACTACTCCTTTTTCCTTCTAGTATATCCTTCTAATGCGAATATATTTCTTCTAACGCTGATATATTTTTTTTTCTAGTGTTAATATACTTCTTCTAATGTTAATATAATTCTTCCACAGCTAATATACTTCCTCTACTGTCGATATACTTCTTCTACTATTAATATACCTCTGCTTATAATTGTATGACCTGTGATGAAATGCTAAGTCACTACTTTTAATGTTTTTTCCCACTCTAATTTAACTCGTATACAAGCGAGGTAGAAATACAACAGGTTAACCATATCAAAGATTGGTGTAACTACATTATGCCTTTTCACTAAGTCAAGCCTTGCTGATCGGTATACGCTTCTTGAATATGATCTCATTATGAACTATTCACGGATCGGAGAGCATGATATTCCATTGTAATTGCTTTGTCAACAAAGACCACTGCAAACATAAAAGATCAGATTGTTAGCCTATAGTCATATTCATAAATCAACAGTTCTGCTGGTGACACAGTAAAGCAATCTCAAAACCACATCATTGTAGGATTTTTGTTTGAGGCGGTGTAAACCACATAGAAACCAAACCCTGAGATCAAACCAAAGTGTTGTAGTTGTGTTTTATTCATACCTTGATTTCAACTATCTTAATCACCAGGTTAATTCTCGAGTATACCCCTTGTAGCATAGTTGGGAAGAAACGATAAATTTAGTCGATCCATGAATCTGACCATGTTAATAACTCAGCGATCATATAAGAGAAATTATTAGAAGTAAATTTATTGAAGAACCTTCAAGGTCATTATTCTGAGAAGATTACCAGAAATGAAATGAAGATGGCAATGAATATATAAAAAAGATTTCATCTAATAAGATCTCACTGCGATATCTTAGTACATCTTGGTATCTGAAGCAAATGTTTTCATGAGTAAATTTGATTATGATCCATTTAAGCAAATTAAGATAACGGCGATGGCACAAATCAGCGAAGATTGAATTTTGAACATGTTGAAGTGCGAAAGACGAATCTCACAGTAAGCAATGTATGAAAGGCAAATAATGGTATAAATCATGGATGGAACAGAAGGAGATAAAAAGTAGAATAAAGGAGTAAAAGTTAACTCTAAAACTGGATGTAAACTTGATGAAAACATTAAGAGAAAGAGGGAGGTACACAGATAGAAACAAAACACGTAAACGCGGCTGTATAGAAAGCAAGTCATGTTAAAATGCAAGATCTTACAAAATTTTGTCATATCAAACACGCAAGATTAATACAAAACATCAAAAAGTCAATGCAAAGTTTTTACTAATTTTCATGTCATTAAACACGACAAAACTATCTACACAAGTGCAACTAAGCTCCATATAGGACCTTGATAGTAATAAATGTCATACCTGATTTGTTGAGATAATTCCTCGCTATGATTCCAATCATGATAACATTTCTGTCTTTCCGCAGTATCAATAATATGTTTAATCTCTTTACAGTAAAGATTCCCAGTTCATTTGTTTCCTCGAGCGTTTACATCTACAATCCCCAAGTAAAGAGCTAACACGTTCACTACCAGCCAAGTTCATGGGTGATCTTATCACTTGCCTCCAGTGTTTTGTTCGCGTGCTACTGCCTGACCCGCTTCCCTGGCTGGAACGGTTATTTAGCAACGGTGCAAAAATCAGCAAGGCCAAGAATGAATGAATGAAAGCTGAGCACGCCCTCTTGTGAGAATTGTCTGTACAACTACATTGACTTTGACTCCCTGTGATGTATCAGTTTTTGAGATAGGCAAGGGAGTATATTTAACCTCAGCAGTCGGGGAGGGGAATGATCGAACCGAACCTAAAGGCCAAACAGGATAATGAACACCTTTACATATCAAATTAATGTATCGTATTAATGAAATATCATTAGCATGAACAATCATGTGAATTTTTCCTATCTATTGGTATCGCAAGTATGACTCGCTTATGTAGTGTTTGCTACTTTGTTACTGTTATAATAGACCTCTTTTTTTCACTGACCTCTTGAGATCATAAAGGTGGGTTTTCACGGGGCACGCGAACAATTCGCGAAGGATGCGAATGTCGAAAAAATGGCAAAGACCAACATTCGTATTTTAGGCTCAAAAAGTTCGCCAAACATGCGCGGGGGGTTCGGAAGCGTTGACGACTGTTCGGGGGAGTAGTTTTTAGTTTGGGGGAAATTTCAAAAAAGTTTGAAATTTCTTGCGAACGTTACCAGCACCCCGGGTCGTAATTTGTTCGCAATTTGCTCTCGAAAATGTCTGAAAAGCTTCGTCATATGCGCACGACGTGCGTGATGTTCGCAAAATCTTCGTGAAACCCAAATAGATTCCAACAGTTTCGAGAATGTCTCGCGTATGTCTCGCGAAAGCAGCGTCCGATCATTTCTCGAACTATTCACGAACTGTTCGCGTACTTGTTGAGAACAGGTGACTTCGCCAAAGAAGCAAACGCGAGCCTTTCATGCCGAGGCCCTCTGATAATTCGCCTACCGTTCGTGACTATTTATTTGCGAATGTCACTAAGTATTTCCGAACTACTCGCGAGCTACGCACGAACCAAAACCGACGCTTTCACGAACGTTTTGCGAAGGTTTTACTCACGCGACATTCTCACGGAGTTCGTGTGAAGTTTCACGAACGTTTGGCGCACGTTTGCCTCGATTTTGCCGCATGTCTGATTGGCCGAGGTGTCTGATTTCATTCTGCAACTAGACAGCGAACTATTCACGAAGAAACCTATCAACTCAAGACAGCTGTCAACTCAGATTCGCATTTTAGTCTTTTGTATGCGGCCTGGCCATATAGGTCGGCAACGCTATGTCCACACGACATTCGCACATACGTTGTGAGAACTACGCACAAACTGCGCAAGAATGCTCTGTTGTCGCGAAATATTCGGAGAAAAACTTCTCCGAATGTTGGACAACCTACTGTATGCTGCCGAGGCAGTGTGGCCAGCGAAAAAAATACTATTCTGCTTGGGAGGAGCGAAAATTCTGCTAAATCAAATATTTTACTGCTAAATCAAAATTTTACTCAAAAATTCTCTGACAAGCAAAAAAAAAAAAAAAAGGTTATCAGCATTTTTTTTTTAGGGGGGGGGGGACTTTTTACTAAAAAATTCTCTGACAAGAAAAAAAAAACAACACCAGAATTATGCTAAAATTATGCTAAATTTTGTCAAATTATGCCTATAGCATAATGCTAGATGCTAAAGCGGTCAAAATTCTGCCACAAAGCAGAATTTTGCCAACTCTGGCAACGTTGTGCCGAGGTAACTTGAATTTGCTTCAAGTGAGTGATAGATCAACTGAGAAATGTGGAGTAAAAGTGTCTCACCCACAAACGCCTAGCTGCACATAGCTGCCCCCCCCCCCTAACGGCCCCTAAGTTACCGATCTCAATGCGAGACCAATTTAAATTCTCACTCTTTTTAATTGGCTTAATACGTTAGTGAATTCAACTTTGCACGCTGCTGGAGATTCTCTCTTTTATATACCAAACAAGGTGGTTGTACAGAGTCCTGTTCTCATTGCTAATGATAACTCGGCGTTACATTTTATACCACTGACCATGTACCATGTTTATACCGACGTTCACTGTAATCATTGAAAAGTTTACACTGAAATTTTAAATAAGCAGTTAAGCTATTATGATGCGATGATTTTTTTTTTTCATTATTAGATCTTGACCAAGTCAGTGTTATGAAGATAACATAGATAACGTATCTCGTGCACCTAAGACCTAATGCAGGTCTTCATATAGTCGCGTATTCAGAGTAATGAAGAACTTATGTGACGAACCTAATCTGCTTATCAGATGGGTGAGCCGAGCTCGAACTGTAAAAAATCCGATGGTTACACTGAATCGGTTACTAGTAGACTGAATCAGTTATTGTTGTTTGGTGAAAGTTCACGCGAGTACAGACTCAACTTCGCGAGTGGGTTTTGACGATTCTCGCCCAAGTATCACCTTTCCAGTTTTGAAAAATAGCATTGTATCATGATAAATATATTATTTCGTCATCAAAATACACAAGATAATTTATGAAGCGGCAAGCCCGGGATGGCCGGTGGCCACCACCATCCCGCACCGGACCGACTCCAGAAATATTAAAACAGCAACTCTTTCTCTCTCTTTCGCTGTCCTTTCAGAATGTAACAGTCATCTCGATTCTCTTTCCTTTCTAAATAATTGATATCAATCTCAGTTCTCAGTTCTCGGGAACTATTTCGCTCTGGTGAAAATCAAAAAGTCTCAATCTCTCGTTGAATAAATCAAGTCCGAAACGAGAGTGAAATAAATGAAGTGTCGGTGGAACATATTTATTAAGACGAAGAAATCATAACGATGACGAAAATATAGCAAGGCTTGACTGGGCTGGGCGACCCGACCTAACTTAACAAGGAAAATTAACAGAAGGCCCCGCATCCAAGTGCCTCCTCGATTTTATACGTCTTATTAACCAATTAACCACGATCTTCTAAACCTTAATCATTACGTATCTCATCTCTGACCAATTAAAACTCTTTTCTAAAACAGAATCACTACCTCAACCCCTCTGAGAAAGTCAATCACTTTCAAATACAAAAGAAGCACGTGCTTTCTACCCTCTCAAGAAAGGCGGGGCTTACAACCCTAGAAATATGTCCGGGGACGCCAAATTGAATATTCACAAGAATCTTGAAGTCCCCACATCTATGAATAGATTGCAAAAACATCTTTTGTTCACATGAATATCATTAATATTGATATCGGAACTGTCTGCATACCAGACGGGACACCTGTATGAATTTCATTAATCCTAACAATATGGTCAGGGACCATCTCCAAATAAGTTGTAACACAGCCTGGACTCTATACGATTATTACAAATACACAAACCGATCCCCTAATTTCTATGTCAATAAATTTTCACTCTATTTCTGTGTGAATAAACTTCCTGGTCTTGTTTTACCCGATTCCTAATCCCATTTCTATCTAGGGCCTACACATTTAACTGACCTAGCGCCCCAACATCCTAAAGAGGTCCAAATCATTAAATAATTATCACGTGGTGGCCTACAGCATTTTGACAAAAATGCGTGCCGCTACATTTATAAAACTTATATAATATTCGGGCTCCCCACTGCTCGAATATGAGGATATTCGGACACCTCCTTGCCAGAAAAAAAAATAGTTTTACAATTCTCGGGAGCTGAGCCTTCCTTCTCCCCAACCCCCTCATCCACCTCCTCCTCATACGCCTATTTTCCGAATGTCTACTTAATTTTGTTTCAGCCTCTGTTTTCAAATAAGTTTAAATTCCATTAAAATCAAATAACATTATTTTTAGTAATACTGGTATGTTAGTCCTACTCTGTAATGACGTCCATAGAAGTGACAAGACACCCTTTTTTCGTTACAGCAAACTTATGCTTACCTTATGCTCTGCAAGATCCAGGCCCTGGATCCATGTAGCTCTACTACAGTACAGGACTTCAAGCACGGACTAAAAGCAATGATACATATTCAATTGTATTCTTGTTGACCAAAATTTTATCGAATAGTGGTTGGATGGTAGGTGAAATAGCCCCCAACATACATGAGGTAAGTGCGAAATTCACAGATCGTTTCCTCGTCGAGTAAGTCCTGTTGTAAGAGATATTTTCAAGAAAGGTTATTTTAGTGTGAAGTGGAGCGAAAGGGACCCCTCACTTGGAGGCTTTTCTTCATTGTCATTACAGAGAGAGGAATCGCTGTATAGAGCGTTGAACAATTTCCTTTTGACAATGCATGATGTAATCATGAATAGAAGCGGTGCGTTCATGAATAGAAGCGGTGCGTTCGTCCGTTGCCTTATCACAGAAGAGCCGAAAGTGGTGATAAAGAGAGGGAGAGAGAGAAATCGACTTTGATGTACTTGTGGTATGATGTGGTATGTGCGAATCGGTTTCTCATGAGAAAAAATGATCTTGCTCATTTTCATAGCGTGGAATTCTTTTCCCAATCTATAATAAGCGTATTCAAATAGGCTAGGTGAATGTAAAATGAAAGGTACATGTATATACGTGATAATTTTTGATGAACTCGATCGCAAAGACTTGCAACAATACTAGTAGTAGCCTTGTCCATCACCTTTCAGAATGTGCTAACATGACAATGACATACATGTATTACATAATCGGAACATGAACAAGAGGGTACTGATATCGCCTTTGAGTTGATTTCTTGAAATTGTTTTTGCTATCGTGTTGATCAAGCTTAACTCATGCTAATATCAAGATGGCTGCAATCATCTACGAAAACAAAAGTTATCTACGGAATGTAGGTACATCTATTTTGGCGCTGCCAGATAAAAAATGGATGTTCATGGAATCTGACTGGAATATCAATGAAAAGGGGATGGGAGAATATGATTTTATTTCAAACAAATCTTTTACATATGTCTCTAACATGTCTTGGTGTGTTTGTAGATGAATTCTTATCATATAGGCGTACGGGCACATTTTCGCGAGGGGGCTAACGCTTTTGCCCGAATATCAACTTTCCCGTTTCTAAGTTTTGCGAGCGAGTAAAGCGAGCGACAAAAAAAAAAAAAAAAAAAAACTTGCAGTGAAAATGTACAGAAATTACATATTCGGGCATAAAGCTACCCAAATATGAGGATATTAGAGCCTCGCTGCCCGAATATGAGGAGTAGTTGCCCGAATATCGGCACTTTCAAAATCCTCAGGGGGCTGCATCCTCCCCCCTCCCCCCACCTCGTATACCTATGATTCTGTGATGAGGGATGAAATACTAATTCCGCGTCATACTGCCTTTGCTTGTTGGATGGGATTTTTTTTCTATCTTTTTAAATACATGTATAGTTAAGGGCCTAGCGGTTACTATGATTTTTTTTTTTCATACGGAAAGTTACCTTAAGTATTGAAGAGCGAAAACCTTGATGAACCTTAGCCATGTTATCGTTTATATTTTGTATCATATTCGTGATTATCATACATGTTCTATTATGTATGTTCTAGTATGAGCATTAATTTTCAAGAGACGTTTCATTTCAGTCAAATATGTAAGATAAGGGTTAAGTATAATGTTGGGTCCTGGGACCGTATTCTGAAAACTACATGTATGTTATCTTTCATGTTTAAGGAAAACCATGTTAATTGTCCTTTTGTGAAGGAAGAAAAATAGGAAACCCAGTCATACTATATGGAGAAATTTGATAGTTCAGGGGCACACCAATAATGTTTTGTTGGTACAAATATGGTCCCTATATTGTCTCATAACCGTCCACTTTTTAATAGGCTTCTAATTTATAATATAGTTACTAATATAATAAATAACTTTATGATCACATTGTTTATGAATACATAATTTTCAACATGTCTATTTAACGATTTTATGTGATATATTTAGTTATTAATAAAAACATTTCATTCAAAATGATGTACATCTATTTTCAGATGCTGCTTTACATCGTCTTACTCTTTTCCCTTTTTCAAGATGATGAGGATGGTGTGTAAAACGGAAAAGGGCACGATTTTGGAGATTCTTAAAATGGGTACTTTTCAACAAAATCTCTTCCTGATCAAAGTACACCAACCTATACACACAAATGTTGTTGTCCTGGATAGAAAGGGTAAAGGTGTATATCATTACACAACATATCTCAGAGAAGGACCAACCTCTAACCTTATCTCTATAGGAGGGAGGAGGGGGGGGGGGGGCTGTGAAAGCAAAATGCAACCCCCCAAAATGATTGATGATTGTGCATTAGTCATACGTGTATGTAATGACAAAGCATATCAATAAAGCAAACTGAGGAAGACCCTGTCAAAGTCTCCCCCTACGACTAAATTATTGGTAACCATTATTTACCGGAAAAATTGAAATTGAAATCAAGTATTTTTTGTTCACTTGGAATTTTGATTTTCAAGGCCATAAATTTCCAATAATGACATTACAAATAGATGTAATCATAAGCGGTTACAATATTTGCTTTAAAAGTTACAACGCAATAGTAAGAATAATGTGTATCTCTAGGAAAATGTGAATCTAACATCGAAGTGATACATTCCGTACAAAAAGTACACGAAGACGGGAAATATTGTTAATTTGTCATTTATTCTTTCTTTTTTTTTAAATAAAAAAGGGTACATTAAATGTAAAACATACATTTCATTTGTCATTTACGATATATCACCTCTCTAAAGAAAATCGAGTGATCACTGAAGTTATTATGAATTATGAATAAACTTTAATTATTAAAAAAAAGTGCGTTTAAGTTTGAAGAGTTATAGGTTTTCCCAGTCATCTGAACACTTTTTCATACAATTTCATCATTATTAACATCAAATTCGTCTGGAACGAGCACATACTTCATGTACGTTTGCAGTTGAGGGAGACGTAATTGAACTCTCTTTCATCAAAATGGATGCAAATTGTGGATAAAGCTCGAAAATGAATCAAATCAAGACCCTTAGAAACCTTAGAAACCTGCTGTATTATTATGATCATACATGTATTTAGTGTCACCTCTGCATGGGAAGGTAAACGCAAACTTAATAACTATAACCCTCAGGTCTCTCATTCCAGTCCAACTAATTGGGATCAGTTTACTAAGCCAGAATAATAACAATCGTATTGACATTTGACAAACATATTATTTGAAATGATACAGGTGTTTTTTGTTCTAGTAGTCTGTGTGAGTTCAGATCAAAGTCAATGCATTACATTCTTTGGCAAGACATTTTTATCTACATGTACATTTGCCACTCTTCACCCAGGAGAATATTGGTACCTGTAAAGACTGCAGAAAGCCATTGTAATTGATTTTCATGCATGCATGTTAACATTGATATGGTAACATACCATCAGCAAAAGGAGATGGTGCACATATACCATTTTTTGAGCAAGACAGTAGTTACTTCGTCAAGTGCTATACTTTGTCAAGTGCTATACAAATGAAAATATGATGTAATACGCTCAACTCTAACTATGATAGAAGCAATGACTGAACAGAATGAAAATCACTAGATATAGGATTACTGACACACTTTTAAAGTTAAACTCTTGATAAATGTTTTGAGTGAGATTAATACATTCCTAATCATATATGATAAGAAAGTATAGAGAGATAATATAATAATAAAGCATTTAAGCATTTAATATCATTCATGAGAACAATTCTAGCTGCAAGGATTACTGCAAAAGTATTGAAAGCTTGGAATTACAAAAATATACAAAAAATAATCTATCAGAGAATAACTACAGTTCTTCAGTTAAAACTTTGTAATGATTTCTATAGAAGTTCCTAATACAATCAATCATACCACAACCAATCACCAAGCAAGGGATAGATATGATCTAAATCAAACATGTAGTAACAATGCTAAACATTCATACTAAACATACATCAAAATTGTACATTTTCAAAACAAGGTAGTCCTAACTTGTTAGATCTGGTAAGAAAGTAAATTTCAAGAGGAACTGGCTACAGGTCATTTTGATCATGTAGGAAATCCTCATATATCATGGAGGTATCAAAATGTAGAGAACATTATCAAAACTTGCTGAAAACTATGCACTCTATGGATATGAACATGCATAAGAACCATATTTTGTACAAGTACATGTATAACAAAAATATTCTTAAGTATGGTAAGCTCAAAATACCACTTCTGTCCTCGCTTCTTTCTAATTCTATCAACAACTTTATTGTTAAAATTCACTTTTATTTCTAATGAACTGATTCAACATGTTTTTAGTAGTTGTTTTTTCTCAAAAGTACCATTTCACTATTTAATGACCATGTTAAAATGTTTAAAAATGTCTAGAAAAAAAATAAAGATAAACTTTGAAAGAGTAAGAAAATAAAGCTTAAGAGCAATAGTTTTACAGTTTGATGCCTCTTCATCTAGAGTCGACATAATATACAAAAAAATAAAAATAAAAAATGCAATAACACACTCATGTAAATGTTAAAAATAAACTAGGAAGTATAGATCTGAATATTCATATACATATACATATACATGTATACTGTACACATCATGGTTTAGGGGTGAGAGTGTGCTTCTAAATCTAAGCTACAATCTAAAATACATGTAATACCTTAAATTCTTTGAATCCTCATGCTTTGGTGTAAACAATTATGTTTCCCTAAAACACAGAAATGAGGATAAACATAAAAACAAAGAAATTATTCATCCCTTGAACATAGCAAAATTGTCAAAATCACCTACAGACATTTATTTAATACAAAATATATTCTATAAAAATATTTATGTGCTAAAATTTATCTGCAAATTTGGTAAGGCTCTATCCCTTTCTCTATCAGAAAGGTTACAAATATTTTCTAGGATCCCTCTCTATAACATACAGGAATATATATATATATATATATATATATATATATATAATATATAACTCTTATTCCAGCGTTTAGGGGAATCCTTTTATCTCCGCCTATTGTTATCATTCGCCTTAACGCACGGTCGCTTTCGCCGTAACGTCGAATTTCTATTGTGACGAAATAAAAAGCATTGATAGGATTCCCCCTAACGTAGGAAATAATCAGTGTATATATATATATATATATATATATATATATATATATATATATATATATATAAAAAACAACTCTTAACATACATGTAACTGTAAGAAAGAGAATTATCACTATACAGTTCATTCATTAAGAAATATCCATATCAGATTTTGATATTTCTAAATGAAAGACTGCTTTACTTTATATAGTACACACAACAAGGCCAATTTGAGATCTCCATTTCAAAACAAGTTATCACTGTATCAAAATAACGTGTAAGATTAAGTTTCAGTTATAAGTTCACTTACTTGTAAATGCATGTACTTTAATATAGTGATTGAAATACATAGTCAATGTAACAAGACTCTATAAGAATAATTTGCTAGACTATGATACAATTACAGGTTCATGTACATACATATTTACACTGATTGTGAAGAAATTCACCTGACATTTATCAAGGAGGGTATATGAACGAATTGTACAATTATGCTAAGTGCAATCAAATGTTAACAATATACATGCATCCAAACACTGAGTGAAATATCATGTATATTAAAATTATTTGATTGAATGCTACATATATTGCTAGGCATCTACAGTTCAAAAAAACAATGAGATCAAACTATATCCTTCATTAAACATGATAAAAACTACTTTCGAAAAATCAACTGAAGGCAATTTCAATAGCCCTGTCTATCACCTTTAGAAATGTGCGAACATTACAACGGCGTATTATGTAATCCGAATCTGATTTCTATGGGCAGTACAATAGGCCTTTGAAACTACCCTTGAGTTTATTTTTCGAAAGTAGTTTTTATCGTGTTATTAGATGTTCACATTAAACTAGTACTACAGTATGATAGTGGATCCTATTACCGAACACTTTTCAGAAAATCAACCATAGCAAATAAAATATCAAATGAATACCTGTCTAACTTACATAATGAATGCTTAAAGTCCTACAGAAAAAGAAGTTGGTGGAAATAGAAAAAGACAACATAGATTTAATAGATATTCCCTTCCGGGCGAACCCCTTCCCAACAACGCGGCGTTTTGGTCCCTTGAAAAAGGTATTGTATTACCGAACGTGTGCCACCTGTGGGAAAAAGACACACAACCTACATGTACCTCGATTTGGGGCCAACGAGGTGAAGACTGGGGGTGACGAGAGAGCAGGTTATAAGATATTACTGATGTTTTTTGCCTCATTTTATGATCTTCTGCCCTGTGTTCTCTGTGTAAAATAGTGTGGAGAACACACGCGTAGTCCCACACGTATGAAAGCCTTTCAAGGTGGTTAACTGCACGTGTTCGGTAATACAATGCTGTTCGGTAATACAATCCATGACAATATTACAGGCAAGTTTCATTCTACAATAACATCACCTACATGTATATTTATATGGCAATTGTACATTGCACCATTTTTCTAGTTCCCTTCTACTATAAAATACATACATGTATATACCTATAACAGATAATTATACTCTTCACATGTCCCAAGTGAACATCTAGGTAAACCCTTTATGAGATGTTTCTACAGGCAAATTACCATGTTAATAATCATTTTACATTGCACTATTTGTTAGCATTTTTATATACAGATTATTAAACTCTTCCAATATCCTACACTGCATGATAGTTATCACATTCAGTTTTAAGTCCTATTCAGCAATTGGACATGCTCAGAAAAGTATCTAATTTAATTAAATTTGTGTTACAATGTAAGGAAAAAAAGATCCTGAAAGCTCTAAGAAAAGTCATCAACATTTAGCATGGGAAAACTTGATTCCTTTCATACCAAACTACAAATAACCTTCTTTATATACATATATCATCCTGTCTAAGTGCATTCATTGTACAGGTATTCCATGCCAATGTCAACATTTAAAAAGTCACTCTTCCCATATCCTTTTGGACTGATTTTCCAACATGTTATTACAATGCCAATAGTACCATGAACATATCAAAATTACAATTATTATTACATATATTTCATTCAGCTTCATCAGCATATCACCAAACATATACAGATCATGGTAAAAACAAGTTGAGAAACAATCAATGGAAATATCAGGAGTGTGCTCCCCCAAGCTGCATGGAAAGACAGAAAAAATTTAATCACCATTACATCTTTTCTTCCGACATATTACGGCATATTTAGGAACACTAAATCAAATTGTAATACAAATCAGTTTAACACTGATCGTACTAATTCTTTATACAGTAGAAAACTCAGCAAATGTTTGAAGATCAGTCAGGGGCACACAAAACATATTGGGTAAATCCATAATTCCAAACTGCTTTAAATTTCAAAAGAAATGATATACCTTTACAATTCATTAGACATTTTTGTTAAAAAAAGAATTTGTAGACTATGTCAAGACTAATGCAGTTGCTCTGAAGTGATCAGTATCATTCTCAATTGCATGTACACGTACACAATATGAGTGAATAGTGATAATAACATGTGCATCAGGAAATCCTTTTTGGTGTACAGTTAAGTAAATTTTTGTATGAGCAATAATTTGAAATTGCATACTTTTATACATGCATGAGAAATAGTTACAGTATGTAATAAACATCATTCAACATTTAGTTATACAATTACATTTACAATATGTGTATATGAATTGACCAGAACTGATGCATATTAAGATTCTATATAAAAAATAAAACTTATTTTGATAAAACACAGTATACAAAGAAAATTAGCAAACATCAAGAGACATTGTAAAAATGATCTTACTATATCTGAAATTAAAATGGCATGTACAAATGAATGAAATCTATGTAAATACATGTACTGTACTAAAAAGTCAACAAATAATGTACATGTAGATGACTTATTTTTCAACTATACAGTACATGTACTAGTAAATAGATTCATTGACATTTGATTCAAGCAATCGAGTGAAGTTCGCTTGAATCAAATGAAGTTCTTGATAAACTGCTACAAGATATGCTATAGACTCTCTCCTTTTTTATATTTTATAAGCTCTAATACCTCATCACCTAAAAATATATAACTTGAAGATTTTCTTCTGTAAAGGAAAACATACATTCTTAATAATTCTAATAAAATCTTGAAAAACAGCAATGTGGATTACATTTGGCATTTTATCTACAAGTTACTCAGAGGCACATGATCATAAAGGCATTATTATCATTGCATTGTCATATTGTATATTACTTAATCAAAACATAAAATAAAGTGTTGCAAATGTTTTGCAAATTTATGTATCTTGCTACTTCTCAACAAATAAGTCTGACAATTTTAGCTTTTTTTTGTACACAAATACTGTACATGGGCTATAGTCTGTGTTACATAAGGATGTAGTATTCAAGCAAAAATAAGATGATAGCAATTTCATTATGTTTGAGGAGGTTATGAGGGGATGTTAATTTATGCAATCACGTGAGAAGTGAAGTTCAGCCAGGAATCTCTGTGAGAAATCTCCAGATCACAGATGTAATGAGTAAGTTGATTAAGGTTGAGACACCAGTTGACTTTGTGGATGAATGTCTAGTTTGTAATCATTTGGAAAGCGACGTTTAGCCAGGAATCTGTGCGAGCAATCTCCAGATCACGGATGTAATGAGTAAGTTGATTAAGGTTGAGATGCTTGGTTGACTTTGTGGATGAATGTCTCTGTGCACCACATACTACCAAGGCTACCATCAAAACCCTCACAAGTTTGCCTGCAGTCTTCCATCCTAAAATTAAGAGATGAGTACAGTGCAGTATAAAAAAAAACATGTTGAAGAAAACCTTTTGAACAAAGACATACATTTAATGAAGCTTTTTCCCTTGCACTCAGACAAGAATGAACAACGTCTTGCAGAGTTGTAAGACGCAGCACTACATGCATACCGTATATACTAAATCCACATACTGTACCTGTACATGTACAAAATGTATATCAAGTTCACAGACCCTGTTCTGTGCTGGCAGAAAGAGTTTGTTAGGACACTGATGTTATTCTAGCTTTTAGTGCAGCCTGGTAAAATAATCCAGACTAGCATTCTGTTATTTGCAGCAGCCAATCAAAGCCTTTCATTTTTCCCTTACTTTGTTTCCTTTAGTTTCTGTTTACATGTATATTGTTCAATTTTGGCTTTACAGTTATGTCCATTCTCACTTTTTTCTCTTATAAATGCAACACAAAAATCTTTGGTATGTCTTTGTAGAACACTGTTGTTCCATTTAATGTTCCTTCTTCATTTAGCTATTCAGCCTCTGCAATATTTTAAGGATGCATATGAGTTTAATGTATGGGTTACTGTTTAACATCTAATCATTTAGCCCCATTTTCATATCCACACATTGATCTCATTTTTTGTTTTCTTTATACATGTAGGTGGGGGACAACATAAAGTGAATAAAATATATGGATCTGATTACAATAAACATGTAGCTTAACCTTTAGACCTATTAGCCTAATGAAGGTATACTTACCAAGTGAGTATATTCCTGCATTCTTGAGAAGACCAAATAGTTTGACAAAGTTCACATATTTACCCAGGGTGAAGAATACCAAGGATTCCTGCAATGTGACAAAAAATGCAGGTTTGAATGAAATGGATGTTCATCTCTCTTACCTATTTATCAATATAATTCATCAGGAGATATTCAAAATTGTGAATATTATTATGATTTCATCATTTTACTTTAAACTATCTTCTTACATAATTGTAAAATTGGTTAATCTTGGCATCAATGGCATGAAAGAGGAAAGCAAAAATATCACAGATAGCAATTAAACAAGGGCAACACAAAACGTAGCATCCCCTCGTCGGGTACAAATGGCCTATATACGTCAGAACAAGTTACCTCCATTAGACTATACTATTATATTACTAGGCAAGGAAGTTACTAATACCTGGGGAATAGATGTACAGAAAGTTTACTTCTTTATGGAATGACCCATGAGAAGATCTGACATAAATTTCTCATGTACATAATTAGCAATTTTTGCATATTTAATGAGCTGTAACCTTTGACTTCCATACTAAACATTACTTACGTTATCAAATGGAAACCACATTTTCGCATATTTAATGAACTGTGACCTTTGACCTACATACTCGAAGATCGAACTTAGGCTATATCTTCATACCATGTACCTTCTTACCAAATTTCATTAAAATCTGTCTAACATTACTAAAGTTATTGAACAGAAACCACATTTATGCATATATAATTAGCTATTTTCGCATAGTTAATGAGCTATGAAATAGTCAAAGATCGAACTTGGGCTATATCTTCATACCATGTACCTTCTTACCAAATTTCATTAAAATCTGTCTAACATTACTAAAGTTATTGAACGGAAACCACATTTTTTTGCATATTTAATGAGCTATGACCTTTGACCTACATACTCCGAAATCGAACTTAGGCTGTATTTTGATCCATTTACCTTCATATCAAATTTCATTAAAATTCATCAAACATTACTTAAGTTATCGAACTGAAACCACATTTTTGCATACATAATTAGCCATTTTTGCATAGTTAATGAGCTATGACCTTTGCCCTACATACTCCAAAATCTAATTTAGGCTATATCTTCATACCAAGTATCTTCATACGAAATTTCATTAAAATCTGTCACACATTACTAAAGGTATAGAATGGAAACCACATTTTCACATTTTCACATACATAATGTAATTACATGTAGCTATTTTTCAATAGTTAATGAGCTTGAACAAACTCGAAGATCGTACTTAGGCTATATCTTCATACCATGTACCTTCTTACCAAATTTCATTAAAATCCGTCTTACATTACTAAAGTTATCAAACAGAAATCACATATAATTAGCAATGACCTTTGACCTTTGACTTACATACTCTGAAATCGAATTAGGCTGTATTTTGATACCAAGTACCTACATATTAATTTCATTAAAATCTGTCAAACATTACTAAAGTTATCAAATGGAAACCACATTTTCGGATTTTCGCATATTTAATGAGCTATGACCTTTGACCTACATACTCCGAAATGGAATTTAGGTTGTATTTTGATACTATCTATTTTCATATCAAATTTCATTAAAATCCGTCAAATATTACTAAAGTTATCAAACAGAAATTAGATTTGTTACGGATAGATGGACGGACGGAAGGATGGATAGCAGCATTACTACATATATGTATATCCCCTCCAACTTCGTCGGAGAGGGGATAGTTAGCCAATAGAAATACATGTATATGTTAACTGTAATGGGTGATTCAGTATTGTAAATGAATGTGCTGCAAGCTTAAGCAACATACATGTAGTGCATGACCACTTGTTCTACTTTTTAGTAACACAAGTCACATTATCCACCACTGGATGTTGCTTTCAAACACAAAATGACCATCAGCTACGTTAATCAATGTATTTCTTACAGGTTCATATTCTTCATCTGAACTGGTATCCTCTCCATCACTAGATGACATACTGAATTCATCTGCACACTGCATACCAGAAACAAATGAATGAGAAACGATAATGAGAAGAAAGATATTGCACTTATAGAATGATAATCATTTTTATAAATGTACATGTATATGTTAGGTACACATACATGTAGCAGGCTTCCCAGCATTTCATGAAAATAAATTCCTTGATTTTTCCCTTACCTTTTCCTAATGAAGTTTCAAAATTCTAAAATCATTAAAGAAGGCATTTTACACACTGAAAAGCCATCACAGTCAATTATCCCAAGGATATGCTGTTTTGGACCTGTGACAAAAGAGACTGACTACTTTCTATTTGACATTACATCAGTACGAAATAAGGCATCATAAACCAGTCTAATAACTTCTTCTGAAAATTATGCTCTTGATTGGCTAATTTTCAGAACTGGGAGCATAACGCCAATAACAAGACGTAGGGTAGCACATACTCTTTCTTGTACAGAATTGGTGAAAGACTTTCATACTTACAAATGAACACCAAACTAAATTCATGTAGAATGACAACGTTGCTCATGGCACAAAATCTTTGTATTGATAGTGAGGGTCTTGCATTATTATATGAATGAATTCATCATCATCTTGCAAGAAGTAAATAGCCTTATATAATTTCATATCAGAAAGATACCGAAATAGTCAAATTAAGTATTATATAAAGTGAAACATATATGTCGCATTAACTTACACTAAATAGATCCATGACCACTAAAGACTCTACGGTAGTCTTATCTGGTAATGACTCCACTATGATAGGAACTTGGAAGGGTTCAAGGGTCATCATGAAATGATTCACGGCTTGCTTCAATACAGATAGCTCCCTCACTGTCCAACCAGGGAACGACTCCGGGATGTTACCCTTTGTGAGAGCATGCTGCCACATCTTCAGTTCATGCTTACGTGTGTATGCTCGTGATGTTAACCCTTCAACTGCAGTAATACAACCAGAGTGAACTGACACATAGAAATGTACATGGATGTAGAAATTTCATCAAAGGTGATTTTTCAGAATGATTAAAAAAACTAAAACAAGATGTGGAACTGTAAGATAACAGAACCTGTCATATTTGACATCTCACAAAATATATCATTCACATCTATTCACACCTATTCTCTTTCTATTATTTGTATATAAATATTTTACATTCACATGATTTTATCACCAAAATATAACCATAACAAAGAACTTAACTTAACATGTACATTTCATGCATGCAGTGATCACCTTAAAAGTTTGAAATGAACTTTTTAAATGTCCCTCAGGGGAAAATTCTAGTTAAGCTCTATAAAACAAAGATTTGATATGCTGAATTGTCATTTATTACATAAAGTTCTAATCCAACACTAAACATGAAACCTTATAAAAATTATTTGATATCATAGGATTGACCTCTGTCATAAACCAGGTTGTTGGGATTGTGTGGTTGGTGTCCTAATGGCAGTGTCTGAGCTCCTAAATTGGTATTCCTAACACAGACACCAGACATGAAATCATCCAAAATCTATAGCTTTTACCTATCTCTATACTCTTTTAGATATCTGATGGCCTAGATGTAGCTTTGACCTTTGACTCTATAAGGGTAATAAGGTTCATAATGTTCATCTTTATTGTCCATGCAGAGCAAAGGAAATTCATGACTCTAATTATGCCATTTTAATTTTCACAGTTGTGTCAAAAGCGAGTCTGCAATGAATACTACCGACTCTCTCCACATCGAAAGTCATGCTTCTTTAATAATCAGTGCTGCCATTTTATTAATCATATCTGCTAAATGAATTTGTTTCAGTGATATGGGTACAGGGTCATGCCTTTAATATCCCCATGCATACTGGTTTTTCCTGGCACAGAATATCGTGATTGGCATGAGGTACATGTACTGCATACCATTCATATTACTGACAATCCACTTCCGTTGTGAGGTCATTCCACACTGAACTCTCATGTCAAAGGGATCAATAAGTCCAGACTGAATGCAGAGCAAATTGATGCTGATACGTACAGTGCTGGTCAAAAGTTTTGGTACACCCTAGATTTTGTGACAAGTTTTTACATCAGTTTCTATTTCCTGTGAAATGACCTTCTCTAGGCTCTCAAAAACAATTTTACACGTTTCAATAAAGATAATCTACTTATAATGATTTGATACTTACAAGTGTATTTTTCTCTCTCCGTTTTGATTAAAGAATTTAAACTGACAAAAAGCAGCCTAACGATATGTGCAGTTTACACACTTTTTTGTCCAAAATTGATAGAAAACGGACTCAAGCATTAGAGATCCCTCAAATTTACCACAGCTTTTTTGGTTACAGCCTTGTAAATGATATATATATATGTACCATGTTCACATGACTACTTTCATTAGTAATAAGCTTTAAATATCCATCCAGTATTCTTGCAGTAACAGACCAAAGATGTCTTTTTGCCACTTTTTTCAACACATCCCACATAGGCTAATTTAGGGTATATCACATTATTTTTGTAACTTCTGATCCTGCATATTATGTTGCATGAATATACATGTACTACATGTTATTAAAAGAAATATACAAATAAGGTTAAAGAATTCCAATGGTTTGGCATGCTCTGTCTCTGGACCCTAAGCCTAAGCAGCTTGTCTTGGACGAGTTAACAGGGAAGTCTAAGCAACATTTGTGCTAGAATACTGACTAGACATTTTATATAATTCTTCTGAAATTCATTAACCCTTTCAAGACAATTGACCACATTTTGTGGTTTGGCTCAATAACTTTTGATTCAGAGCTCAAAAAAATATACCAGATGCAGGAGTAGAAAAAGCAAAAATTTCTACACACATCGTGTCCATTTTTGTTGCATCACCCATTGTGTTTGATGACTGGAATTTAAAAAAACAAGAATAAGCTTTGAAATCCTTAAATTTGCAACACATTGAGAGGTTTCAAATCATTGTTCTTTTCTCAAAATTGGCAACTTTTTCAACTATCTGACACAATTTCCAATCTGTATAATTTTTTCAATGATATTACACCTTATTAGAACCATGTAGCACTAATAGAAAATATCATTGTTGCCAATTTGAAGAACAAAATGTGATCAATTTAGCCCTTGAATAATTCCTGTCCTGAAAGGGTTAAAGGAATATATTACATTTGAAGGTCAATAAATACAACTATGGCTACTTTGGACAAATTCAATGTATACCTTGTTTTTCTTTTGATTTTGAACAGAAAAGTAATTTAAAACTGCATAAATTGTTATGTCATTTTTCATCAGTTGTTGGTATCCAAAAAAGCACATTTAAAGTAAATCACGCATGAATGTTCCAGAACATATAATATATGAAATATGTAATGTATAACCAAACCTTTGCCAAATTTTTCAGTGCCTAAACAAGCTCATTAAGTGGGGAACAGACGGTGAAGAAAAAACCCATCTCAAAATCCCGGGTGTACCAAAACTTTCGACCAGCACTGTATGTATCCATCATATTAACTTTTGGGTCATACCAAGTACAAACTCGGCCCTCTCTGGCAGTCAATATCAGCTACCAGAGATGTTACTAAGCTGATGGTACATGTAAGTACCTAGCATTCTATCTATACAGATAAAGAAGCATGTGACCATTAAGAAACCACTCCAAGATACTGCTTTTAAAATGCTTTTATTTCACAAGATGAATGCGACTGGGTCTCCTATATGCCTCCGTCTAAATTCAGTTGATGGCTCAAACTGTTCTTGAAATCTTGTGATAACCAGAATAAAAGCCTCTAATTACATGTTAGTTGACCTCTTTGACATTTGACTTTACACCTTATAACCCAAAAGTCTGATCACTTTATCTCCTCCTAGTCATGAATACAAAATAGTTGAGATATGGTGATAACAAAGGTAAAAAAACCCATTAATTTCACATACACCTGTATAATGACCTCTATGACCTGTCACCTTTGACCTACATGAACAGAAATCTAATCAGTTCGTCTCATTATTGTAATGCATACTAGTTCCAAGTTTGAAGTTAATGGATCAAATGGTTCTTGAGATATCACGTTAAGGCTAAAATCTGCAATTTATGAATTGACCTCCATGACTGACCTTCGTATCCAAAAATCTAACCAGATCGTCTTTCTATGCTGATACATACTAGTACCAAGTTTGAAGTTCATACCTCAAATGGTTCTTGAGATATCCCTTTAACAAGGCTAACACCTGAAATTTCAGAAATTGGCCTCTGTGACCTTGACCTTTGACCTACATACCCCAAAATCTAATCAGATCGTCTTCCTATGATGATACATACTAGCACACAGTTTGAAGTTCATACCTCAAATAGTTCTTGAGTTATCGCTAGGACGAGCCTAACACCTGAAATTTCAGAAATTGGCCTCTGTGACCTTGACCTTTGACCTACGTATCCCAAAATCTAATCAGATCGCCTTCCTATGATGATACATACTAGCACTAAGTTTGAAGTTCATACCTCAAATGGTTCTTGAGTTATCGCT
Organism: Heliocidaris tuberculata; assembly: GCA_025618425.1. Lineage (NCBI taxonomy): Eukaryota > Metazoa > Echinodermata > Echinoidea > Camarodonta > Echinometridae > Heliocidaris > Heliocidaris tuberculata. The sequence continues at coordinate 27,315,172 of CM046837.1, read as the reverse complement.
AGAACGAGCCTAACACCTGAAATTTCAGAAATTGGCCTCTGTGACCTTGACCTTTGACCTACGTATCCCAAAATCTAATCAGATCGCCTTCCTATGATGATACATACTAGCACTAAGTTTGAAGTTCATACCTCAAATGGTTCTTGAGTTATCGCTAGAATGAGCCTAACACCTGAAATTTCAGAAAAATTGGCGTCTGTGACCTTGACCTTTGACCTACATACCCCAAAATCTAATCAGGTCGTCTTCCTATGGTAATATATACTAACACCAAGTTTGAAGTTCATACCTCATGTGGTTCTTGAGTTATCGGTCGAACAAGACGGACGGACGGACGGACGGACAACCTGAAAACATAATGCCTCCGGCACCACCTTCGGTGGGCGGAGGCATAAAAAGTAGATGTATTACCTGTTACTTCACTTGAGCCTGATCTTGACCTTGAGCGTGGCCTTGAACATGATTTTCTTCTCTCCTCTTCATAGGCAGCGACATCAGAAAAAATGTCATCATCTGAAATCTGAAAAAGAGCAGAAAATATATTCATATCTACTATAAAATAAAATTCATTCTACTAAAAAAAAATTATAAGTCTAGCAAGAGCCCCAAATTGAGTGCTACCACTACCAGCAGAGTATAGTATACAAATATACCAAGCATTTAGTTCGAAAGTATAGTGGAAAATATCTATCTGAGGAGGGACTGGCATGGTACTATGAAAAAATAGATGAAAAAATAGTAACTTTTGCCAGTCTCTCCGAAGATATATAATTTCCACTATACTTTCGAACTAAATGCTTGGTATATTTGTTTTATATCTCTTCTTTACAAATGATCAAAAAAAAAATAATTAAAACTAGAGTTGAACAAGTACAACTATACAGGTGGGCTGTGGAAGAGTTGAAATACGATAGAGTAATAATATTGAAGTATGAAGTAGGCATGTTCCTACATAAATGCTTTGATACGTGCACAGTACAGGGTATTAAAATGTCAAAATGACGCGCAATCAACGTTAGAATCAATTATAGACCAATAAAAGCATTTGTACATGTTTGCACGCATGCGGGTAATGCGCGTGTGCGCGTACTAGGAGTTATAATGCACGCACCAATTGCAAATGGTCAACAATGCCCTGTAACACATGCAGTCTATTCCAGTCAATCTAAGGCATTTTGACCGTTTGTGTGCGTATGTGCGTACGTACGCGTACGCACGTGTTTAAGAAAATATTCTAGAAATCATGTAGGATCAATTAAAATACTAAAACAGTCCAAGATAAGTCATTTTCATGCTGTATACGGAACTTAAGGCCACTGACGTGCGCACATGTGCGCACGCGCGGAAAATTTTGAAATGTTTAAAATGGCCTGAAATATGCCCTAAATTAATTATAGACCAATTTGAGCATTTTCAGATTTTGCGCATGCGCACCTTCACCGACGCGCGTACGCGCACGCACCCTATGTTGAATTAATTTCATTTTTAATTAACTTGCATCATGCCTAATATTGCTATGTTATGACTTTGTATTGCAGAAATATAGCATATGTCAGAATTTTACAAAATGGCGCCTAGATGACGTCACGATGCATGGACTATGTTGAAAAAATTTCTGTGCTGAGACAATAACCATATAAACCATCGTACCAAATGTGAATACATTTGAATAAGCCATTTTGGAGATGTTGTGCCTATACGGAACTTAAGGCCATTGACGCGCGCGCATGCGCGCACGTGCAGAAAATTTTGAAATGTTTCAAATGGCCTGAAATATGCCCAAAATTATAGACCATTTTGAGCATTTTCAGACTTTGCGCGCGCACACCTTCACCAACGCGCGCATACGCGCACGCACCCTATTTTCAATTAATTTCATTTTTAATTAACTTGCATCATGCCAAATATTGCTATGTTATGACTTTGTATTGCAGAAATATAGCATATGTCAGAATTTTACAAAATGGCGCCTAGATGACGTCACGATGCATTGACTATGTTGAAAAAATTTCTGTGCTGAGACAATAACCATATATACCATCGTACCAAATTTGAATACATTTGAATACATTTGAATAAGCCGTTTTGGAGATATAGCGGAAACAAAAAAAGTGGGTAGAAATAAAAATAAATAAATAATAAATAAAGAAAATTTCGTACAAAATCAGAAGGTGGTCTGTACTTGTAGTACAGCCCACCTAAAAATTATTGATTTGAAAGTTCCTCAAAAGTGATGTTGAGTCACTCTGCAGAATTCACGAAAAACAACCAAACCAAACTTGAACACTTTCTTCATATTTGAACTGTCAGTGGAAGCATTAAAATCTTCGATATCTGCCCCTTGTAAGAGGTTAAAGCGAACTTCCTCGGGGGCCGTCATATTTGTTTACATATCCGATCTGGATCGAGTGCTATATAGCGCGGGGCTAAAGTACCAGTGACTTGCGCCGATACTGCAGGCGGCAAGGTTATGAGCAGTTCTTATAAGGAAAACAGTGAGCATGCGCAGTTCTGCCCAGGAAAAAATAGTTAAAGCTATTCGGAGCTCTGGCAGTGATTTGTTTTTCCTAGTGAAATTATATTTTATCACGTGAGCACCAATTGACCAATCATGTATTTAGAATACTCATGAATATTCATAGAAGGGATATAATTCACATTACACATTATCATCATTATAGAGGGATAGTTTTGGCAAGTACAATGGCAAGGCAATCCTTGATGAACAGGGAAATCATTTGTAAGATCCACAATTTACACAGGCGACATACATGTACTACTAAGATGTTGCGGAATGGTCCTAAATACAAACATTGGTGCAGAATATTTTTTGATTTGATTTGATTTGACATGGTTTATAGAAGAAAAAAATCATCGCAGCTAAAAGCTGAATTGAGATTCTTTTACATATTTTGAAGATGAAAACAAGATGAATGCGACTGCATCTCCTACATGTACATGTACATGTATATGCCTCTTCCTAAATTAAGTTCATGGCTCAAACTCTTCTTGACATATTGTGATAACCAGAATAAAAATCCTACAATTACACGTTGAATGACTTTTTCTGATCTTTGACCTTTGACATAACCAAAAAGTCTGATCATTTTATCTCCTCCTAGTCATGCAAATAAAAAATACGAGATATGGTGATAACAAAAATAACAAATCTTCAATTTCATGCATATTAACCTCTGTGACCTTTGACCTTCGACCTACCAAACCAAAAATCTAATCACTTTGTCTCACTATGGTGATGCATACTGGTACTAAGTTTGAAGTTCACAGCTATAACAGGTGAGGTATGGTGATATCAAAACTAAAAAAACTAATTTATTTCATGTAGATTGACCTCTGTGACCTGTGACCATTGACCTACGTAAAAAAAAATCTAATCAGTTTGTCTCACTATGGTGATGCATATTAGTATCAAGTTTGAAGTTAATGGCTCTAACGGTCCAAGAGATATTGCAATAACGAGGCTCAAAACCTAAAATTTAATCGTAAATGACCTCTATGACCTTCGACCTTGGATCTACTCATCCCCAGAATCTAATCAGGTCGTCTTCCTATGGTAATACATACTAGCACCAAGTCTAAAGTTCATACCTCAAATAGTTCTTGAGATATTGGGTTAACAATGCTAAAACCTGAAATTTCAGAATTGACCTCTGTGACTTTTGACCTTTGACCTATGTACCCCAAAATCCAATCAGATCTTCTTCCTATGGTGATACATACTAGTACACAGTTTGAAGTTCATACCTCATATGCTTCTCGAGATAACGCATTAACGACGCTAACCCCTGAAATTTCAGAAATTGACCTCTGCGACTTTCGACCTTTGACCTATTTACCCCAAAATCTAATCAGATCATCTTCCTATGGTGATACATACTAGTACCAAGTTTGAAGTTCATACCTCAAATGCTTCTCGGGATATCGCATTAACAAGGCTAACACCTGAAGTTTCAGAAATTGACCTCTATGACCTTTGACCTATGACCTACGTACCCCAAAATCTAATCAGGTCGTCTTCCTATGGTAATATATATAGAGGGCGCTGCTCTGTGACGACCGGCAGTCTGATTTCCTTCCTTTTTTCATTCTCATTTTTCGTCTTTTTCATTGGTCCACGCTTGTTATGTTTCTCCTTCGTCTCTTCATGTGAACTGTGCAATACTGACTAACCATGGCCATGTCTACGTTTGGTGAGTGTTCCAGAATCATTTTTATTGGGATTTTGCTGTGTGGACTAATGTGTAATGTACGCTCGTTACCTGTGATACAGCAACAAGTTGTATGGAGCCATATTGACGGGTATTTTCTGGTCACGGGACAGCCAACGTCGTATGACAGAGACGAGCTCTTGCGACTGGCATCACAACCAGCTTCGAAGAACCGGCCTCATTATGATATACCCAAGGAGTTGAAAGGAGGATGAGAGGGAAGAAAGGTGGTATTAGAGAATGCCTCAGGAGAAGAAAGTTCAGGCCACCATTACCTTCAGTTATCACAGGTAACTGTCGTTCACTTTGTAATAAACTTGATGAACTGAAAGCATGTGTGAGTCATAGATATGAATACTGTGAGAGTTGCTTGCTGTGCTTCAGCGAGACCTGGTTTTCTCAGGAGAAGAAAGTTCAGGCCATCATTACCTTCAGTTATCACAGGTAACTGTTGTTCACTTCGTAATAAACTTGATGAACTGAAAGCATGTGTGAGTCATAGATATGAATACTGTGAGAGTTGCTTGCTGTGCTTCAGCGAGACCTGGTTTTCTCTGATTGACACCATGTGCAGCACGTCAATAGATGGTTTCATGTGTGTAAGGGGAGATCGCACTTCAGAATCTGGCAGAGTGGAGGTGGTGTATGTGTGTATATCAACGAGAGATGGTGCAACGCGAGCAATGTTTCAGTGAAAGCGAGGGTCTGCTCAAAGGATGTTGAGCTCCTTTCAGTCGGAGTCAGACCACTTTACCTACCACATGAGTTTACGCAGCTATTTATAACAGTGATTTACGTCCCTCCCAGGGCTGATGTAATGGAAGCTGCAGGGATGATCCAGAGCATCGTGCAGCAAAACGCAACTTCATCACCAGATGCCGTACAGCTGATTTTGGGAGATTTCAACAACTCTGATCTTCATGACACCAAGCCACATCTTCACTAGTATGTCAACATTCCTACCAGAGGTTCCCGCACCCTTGATAAATGGTACGGGAACATCCCAGAGGGCTACTGTGTACGCGACAGATCTCCGCTAGGTAACTCTGATCACAATATTATTCAACTTATCCCCCAATATAGGCAAAAACTTAAGCGCTTCAAGCCTGTGAAGAAATCTGTTAGAGTTTGGAATGAGGATACCAATGAGTCTCTCATGGCCTGTTTTGACTGTACTGACTGGGATACTCTTCTTAATGACAGTAAATCATTGGATGAGGCCACTGAAGCTGTTTCTGGCTATATTAAAAAGTTTTGTGAAGATATGATTCTGCCTCGTAAAGTAATCACACAATATCCTAATGGTAAACCTTAGGTTGATAAAGAGTGTAGAGTTTTCTTGAAGAAGAAAGCCCAAGCCTTTGCACAAGGGGACAGTGAAGCATTGAAAATGTACTAAAGATTTCAAGAAATATGTAGGAAACAGGAAGAAAAAGTTCAGTGCTAAGATTGATAGGAAATTCCAGGAAGGTAATCCAAAGGCTGCCTGGGATGGTTTGAAATTGTTAACTGGCTTTGAAAATGCTAAGAAATCTAAAGGTATCAGTCTTACGGACAACCCATCTGTTTTTGTTGAAAACCTGAATGATTTTTATTGTCGTTTTGACTGTAATGATCATAGTAACCATCTCTCACAATGGCAGGAAAGGATCAGAAGCAGTAATGCAACTGCTGAAAGGATAGTTGTTTCAGAGGGCAAAGTTAGGAAGGTCCTGGCATCAGTTAGGAACAACAAAGCCACGGGTCCTGATGGGGTTTCTGGTAAGGTACTTAAGATCTGTTGTCAACAACTTGCTCAAGTATTCCAGATGTTATTCCAGTGGTCACTGGATGTGTGCAAAGTCCTGAGTCTTTGGAAACAAGCAAATATCATCCCAGTGCCCAAGATCCCTAAACTTGCTGTTCTCATTGACTTCAGGCCCATAGCTCTTACACCTGTGAGCATGAAGTGTCTTGAGAAACTTGTGAGGGATGTTTTGCTTGATCAATGTAGCCAGTTTCTGGACCAGTTACAGTTTGCCTACAGGCATAATAGAAGTGATGATGATGCTTTGACATATCTTTTGTACTCAGTTTGTAAACATCTCGATGATTGTGTTGGGGGATATGCCAGAGTGTTGTTTGTTGATTTTTCATCAGCTTTCAACACGATCATTCCACATCTATGGGTGGAAAAATTACACTCTCTCAAAATAAATCCAAATTTATCACTCTGGATAAGTGATTTCATGACAGACAGGAAGCAAAGGGTATGTCTTGGTGAGGTAATGTCAGAAGTAAAAACTCTAAACACAGGAACTCCGCAAGGGTGCGTCCTGTCTCCAACGTTGATTACTTTGCTAACAAATAATATTACAACCCAACCTGAATCAGATTGTCGTATAGTCAAATACGCTGATGATACCTGTATAATTGGTCTGATAAGTAATAACAATGAAGTGGCATACAGAAGTACTGTTGATGATTTTGTTCAATGGAGTGAACAGTCTTCTATGGTTTTGAATATCAAGAAAACCCAGGAAATGGTGATCGATTTCCGTAGGAGTTCCAGAACTGACAGTACTCATATACCCTTACATATTATGGGGAAGCTGTAACTCAAGTGTCTGAATACAAATACCTTGGTAAATCATTGATGACAGGCTTGATTGGGTCAAAAACACCACTAGAATCCAGTGTAAAGGAAATGAGTGCATGTTTCTCCTGAGAAAACTTAAGTCATTTCATGTGAGGTGTCAAACTTTAAGTTTGTTCTACCAGAGCACCATTGAATCTGTTATTTCTTTCTGTTGTTTGGCATAGTTCCAAAGCCTCACTGCTGTGAACAGGGGGAAACTGAATAGGATAGTTAAAAATGCAAGTAAGGTCATAGGGGTTCCTGTTAAGCATCTTGAGGAGATTGCAGAAAGGGCTATTTTAGCCAAACTCTAAGTAATTATTAAAGACCCATCTCATCCTCTTCACACTGAAATCACGTTAAACAGGTCTGGAAGAATTAGATTGCCCCGTATGAGGACAAATAGATTCAGACAATCTTTCCTACCAAATGCACTGATGGCATACAATAGGAAGTTTGTTAGGTAATCCCACATTCTTGCCTTTACATGTATGGCTACTATGTACTTTGTTTTATTCTTGCAATAAAATATGCCTTGTATGTACACCGGTTGAATATTACAATCCCACATTCTTGCCTTTACATGTATTGCTACAATGTACTTTGTTTATGCTATGCTTGCTTTAAGACCGGCTGAATATCACAGTGTACAATGCCACTCTTGTTTCAGGATAAGGAGATGCACTGTCTATGTACGTACCCCTCTTCTTCATCCTCTTTCTTTCTTTTCTCTTCTTCTTTTTCTTCTTCTTCCTCTTCTGTTTTCTTGCTCTCCTTTTCTTCTTTCTGCCTCCTCCTCCATCCTAGGCTCCTCCTTTCTTCTTTTTTCTCTCCCTGCTCTCTTACATGTAGGTACATGTACATGTACAGGTACATGTACATGTACACGTACATGTAATCTCATTTTTTGCCTTTACATGTAGCTATTAAACATACAGTATTATGCAAGTTAATGTTCCATACATACTTTGTTTGAATATTGGTGTGTACACTGCCACACCTGTCTCAGAGTTAGGGGAAGTACTGGTTGTCTATTTTACATATGTATGTACCCTTTTTCGTTCTTTTTTTTTTTTTTCTTTTCTCTCTCTCTTTCCTTTCTTTTCCAGCTTTTCTCTGTTTTTCTGTATTTTTTTTCTTTTGTTTCTGCTTTCCCTATCTTTCGTATGTACTCCTTTCTTCTCTCTCCTTCCTGTTTTTCATTTCTTTGTTCTGCATGGTTTTCTGCAAGACGTGGACCTCTTGCTTGTACTCTATTTCTTTTGTATACTGTTATATAGTTTTATCATGGAATAATAATGTATTATATTGTCATGCCTTTTTATTCTCAATGTGTTAATATATTTCTGATACATGTGCATTAATATGTTTTTTTTGTATTCATTCTTATCCATCATGTGCAATATTCTGATATGTATTTTTATGCTTGGAATTTGGAAATCAGACTGTAACCCAGTTTTTATGCTTGTTGCATGACAATAAATGAATCACTGAATCATTGAATAATTGAATCATACTAGCACCAAGTTTGAAATTCATACCTCAAATATTTCTCGAGATATCGCGCTAACGAGGCTAACACCTGAAATTTCAGAAATTTACCTCTATGACCTTTGACCTATGACCTACGTACCCCAAAATCTAATCAGGTCTTCCTATGGTAATACATACTAGTGTAGGGTTGTAAAATTAATAAAGTTCATGCAGTAAATCAAACATTCAAACAGTCTCAAACGTATACAGCAAACTCAGGCATCAAACATAACAGGAACTCAGGAGATGACGAGAAATAAAGAGGTGTAAGCTTGATGAAGTCTGGTAGGGCTCTCCTCTTTATTATAGGGCTGCCTGACCCACATCAACTTGATAACTAAGACAACATAACATTATAAATATTCAAACATACTTAACCTATGAACATAAAGAAAATGGAAGGATCCAACTAAAATGTATCAACCCAATAGACCGCTTCGGTAATGTATGCAAATTTTATACATACCTTTCAAACAAAGGTTGTTTGAAAGCTTGCTGGAGGCTTGCTGGACATAGCAACAAGTAATGTATGCAAACTGGATTCCAAGCATTGACGCTCATTTAGAAAAAGCAGGTTGGTGGAATAGCTCGTCACTAGGTGCTCAGAGCAGAAATGTGCATAAATTTGTATACATTACAGAACCGGTCTATTCAATACAAGAACCCATCAGAAATAACTAGGATGAAGATGGGTCAATGACTGGGGTGAATATGTAATGAGGAATATTCAACAAAAAAAAACAGATGTGAGGATGGAGTGAATGGGTACATCTGGATAGGTAAGGAATGAAGGTGACAAGAGAAGTAGGACAGTGTCTGAACTGAACTAAATTCCAATTTTAGAACAGAAAAGAAGTGTAAACAAAGTCAAACACAAATGACAAAATAGGCATCCTAACTAGCACCAAGTTTGAAGTTCATACCTCAAACGGTTCTTGAGATATCGCGTTAACGAGAAAGCAGGACGAACGGATGGACGGACAACCCAAAAACATAATGCCTCTGGCACCAAATACACAAAATACATACATGATAAATGTAAATGTACAATAATAATGATATACATGTATAATCAACATAGCTTTGTATTAACATGAACTAAGGTACATGTAGTAATAAAGGATGTCACTAGTTAATTGTTTTGTAAAAATAAGTTATTATGGGTGGTAAAACTATCAACATTAACAAAGGAGGAATTTTAAATGAGGTAGTAAAATAAGCATATAGATCTACTGCCCATTTATTGGAGATGAGGACATACAGATACTACACTGGTACACTGTTGCTTGGTCTACCACCACTTGGTCTAATTATCAGTTCGTCGAACTCCACGTGGTCCAACTTCATTTTGTCTACAACCAGTTTGTCTACAACCAGTTTGTCTACAACCAGTTTGTCTACTTACCATTTCGTCTAATTTCCATTTGGCCTAATAACCAATTCATCTAATACCCAGTTTGGCTAACCCCATTTAGGCTAATTTTCACTTCGGCTAATTTTCACTTCGTCTATTTCCAAATAGTCTAACAGTCATTTTGTCTACAAGCCACATACATGGAGTCCAATATCCATTTGGGCTACACCTAATTTGGCTAATACCATATGGTCTACCTATCATTTTGTCCAATTCCATTTAGTCTAATAACCAGTTAGGCTACTTATCATTTGGTCTAGTTTTCATATAGTCTAATGACCATTTGGTCTAATTACTATTTATTCTTCTGGCCATTTAGTAGCAAGTTGAGAAAGGACAGGGAAATGAAACTTTAAAAAATGGAACTTCAAAGAAGTCATCAATGAAATGTGCATTAAAGGGTACCTGAGGCCTGAAAAAACAATTTGTGTATAGTTAGCTTACACAAAATCAACCCCAGAAAACTTAACATGACATTCAAAGCTGACAGCATACAGGAGATATTGATTTTTGAAAATAAAATACCCCCCCAAATTAATATAAATAAGACTTGAGCAAAGACTAGTCGATCGATCACGATAGTTCACCTAACGATATATCGATTCAGGAACGTCTTCACTTTCAATTTTCGATTCGATAAATGTATTTTGCGACTTGGTTCTAATTTATTTGTTTTTCATTTGATCTATAGATTCTTTGTAATTTATGCGCCTAACCAATGTTCTATTCGATATAAACATTTTGCGTTGTATACTTCATCCATTTCATGTTTTATTTGGGTTGTACATTATCCGTAATTTACATGCCAAATCAATAACAAATCGATAAAAAAACATTTTGCATTGTATACTTCATTCATTTCATATTTCATTTGGGTTGTATATTATCCCTAAGTTAAGCGCCAAATTAATTTTCGATTCGATATACATATTTTGCTTCTTAGTTCTAATTTATTTGTTGTTTCATTTGGTCAGTAGAGTCTTTGTAATTTATGCGCCAAACAAATTTTATATGCGACATAAACGTTTTGTGTTGAAGACTTGATTCATTTGTTGTTTTATTTGGGTTGTAGATTCTCCATAAATTATGCACCAAGCCGCCACCTTATAATTTTCATTTTGATAAAAACATTTTGCGTTGTTTACTTCATTCATATTTTATTTGGGTTGGATATTATCCCTAAGTTAAGTGCCAAATCAATTTTCAATTCGATATATGTATTTTGCGTCTTAGTTCTTATTTATTCGTTGTTTCATTTGGTCAGTAGATTCTTTATAATTTATGCGCCGAACCAATTTTCTATTCGATATAAACATTTTGCGTTGTATACTTCATCCATCTGATGTTTTATTTGGGTTGTAGATTCTTCTTAAATTACGCGCCAAGCTGCCAACTTATAATTTTCAGCCAAGCCGCCAACTTATAATTTTCATTTCGATAAAACATTTTGCGTTGTATACTTCTTTCATTTCATATTTTATTTGGGTTGGATATTATCCCTAAGTTAAGCGCCAAATCAATTTTCAATTCGATATATGTATTTTGCGTCTTAGTTCTTATTTATTCGTTGTTTCATTTGGTCAGTAGATTCTTTATAATTTATGCACCGAACCAATTTTCTATTCGGTATAAACATTTTGCGTTGTATACTTCATCCATCTGATGTTTTATTTGGGTTGTAGATTCTCCATAAATTACGCGCCAAGCCGCCAACAATTTTCATTTTGATAAGACATTCTGCATTGTATACTTCATTCATTTCATATTTTATTTGGATTGGATACTATCCCTAAGTTAAGCGCCAAATCAATTTTCGATTCGATATATGTATTTTGCTTCTTAGTTCTTATTTATTTGTTGTTTCATTTGGTCTATAGATTCTTTGTAATTTATGCGCCGAACCAATTTTCTATTCAATATAAAAATTTTGTGTATATACTTCATTCATTTCATGTTTTATTTGGGTTGTAGATTCTCCATAGATTACACGCCAACTTATAATTTTCATTTCGATAAAAACATTTTGCGTTGTATACTTCATTCATTTCATATTTTATTTGGGTTGAATACTATCCCTAAGTTAAGCGCCAAATCAATTTTCGATTCGATATATGTATTTTGCGTCTTAGTTCTAATTTATTTGTTATTTCATTTGGTCAGTAGATTCTTTGTAATTTATGCGCCTAACCAATTTTCTATTCGATATAAACATTTTGCGATGTATACTTCATCCATTTCATGTTTTATCTGGGTTGTAGAATATCTGTAAGTTACGCACCAAATCAATTTTCGAGTGTTTGGCAGCCCCTGCACTGCACATTTTGTATTGCACTTCAAATTATGTTTGTTGGGTTGATAATCTGTTTTTCATGTTTCTTATTTGATATCCGATGTACAAATGTTTGTGCAAGTAGTCAATAAAAGCTAGGGGCGGTGCCAGGGTATTTTCATAAGAGGGGCAAGACGACCAACAGATTTGGGGTTTCAAGGAACTGGGTAGGGCCTACCCTTTTTTGGAAAAAGGGGAACTTAATTATCAAGAATGAAGACAAGAATGGAAAATGGCATTTTGATATGTTGCTGTACCCCTACATTGTATTTAACACACATTAAATTTTAAGGATATATTTTCTGATCTTTGCATAATATGCAATTCTGCTCTACTCCTAACTTGCAAGCGAGCGACCAAAAATACTGTTCTTGTTGAAGGTCATGCATGGTGCTTGCATTATACAGTGATTTCATGACGAAGATGCTGCAAAAGCGTTTAATTTCAAGCACAATCTCTCTATAAAAGAGATAGATAGGACTTTACGTTACTGCCATGAGTTACAATAAGTGAGTGCGAGCGAGAGAGCATAGCGAGCAAGCTTCGGGCGGGGGATATCTTAATTGCTGCAATATTATTAAACTTTTGGGCACTGTGTCCCCAGCTCTCGCTAAGTTCCTTCCACAGGAATCCTTTATTCATCCTCAACATAACAATTTTTACAAAAAGATTGTACATATATATGTTTTTTAAAAATACTTAAACAAACCAGTCCCAAAATAGCGAACGGATGGTAACAGAGGACCTACATGTACCAAGATGGTTGATATCACGTGATCTGTATGACCAGCGGCCGCATACTTTAGATCGAACCCGCATGAGCTTTCTACGTCTTCTAGTTCTGTGCTAGATTCGTGCGGCGTGCGGAAATGCAATTGGCAACCAACTTCACTATTATTTTTTTTCCCCCAATTATTCTTATATTCTTTCCTTTTCATTAAAAATCAATATTCTGTACAGAAATATAAGGTACATTTTACAGATAACAGAAAAAGTAAATATTTAGAGTCTAGCAAAAATACAAGTTATAAACAAGCCCATTATACAAGACATATAGAGTCGAGTCAGGACAGAAACCCCCCCCCCCCCCCCCCAGGCCCCGGGCCCTTTCAAAAAGCTCTGGCCACAACCTGTCCAGGGATGGCCAAGAAAATGATGCATAGTGTTGTTGGTAGGTGCGTAGATGAAAAGGGAATAGCCCAACAGGCAATTAGCCTTAGTGATAATTAGACAAAGTGATGTTTAGACAAATTGGCATTTAGACCGACTGACAATTAGACTAAATGGAAAATGGACTAAATGAAAGTTACACCAACTGCACATTAGACCATATAAATGCCATGTAGACCAAATGGATACTAGACCAAGTGGATTTTAGACGAAATGCCTGTAGACCAACTAGTTTTAGACTGACTGGGAATTAGACAAACTGGCATTAGATGAACTGGTAGTAGACCAAGTGACAACAAAATAAAGTAGACGAAATGGTAATTAGACAAGTGATAATTAGCCCAAGTGGTCACTAGACCTTCTGGTTTTTAGACCAAGTCCAAATTAGACCAAATGAAGAGTGGACCAAAAGGGTTTAGCTCGAATGGAGGTAGCCCATCTGGAAATTAGACCATGTGGTTTTAGCCCAAGCGTGCATAAATCACTACACTTAATATGTACATTTTAAGAGCTACTGTCTGAGAGAATCAGGCAGGGGTCGGAAGATGGGGGGTCGGCAAATTGGACTCATATTTTAAAGTTTAATCAAGTCCTTTGAAGCATTTTCAAAAATAGCTATGAAACCACTCCACCATTCCTATCTGTGATTTTACCACCCCACCCCAAAATGCGTCCTCTGTAGCCTACATGTATTTTTACACTTTTAATTTACGAAAAATGCCCAACTTTACGTAAATGTTTCAGCCAGGTAAAATGACCCGATCTCTTTGAAATTTTAGCCACAAACCATCTTTATCTGGTTGGAGAGTGCATCTGATATAAAACTGAATAATAAATTACTAGACTAAATGGTGATACTTTTACTTGGAAAGTTCTCATTTTTTCAAATTTCTCAAAATTTGAAAAAATGCAATTTCGCGGTAAATTCAACAGAGTATAACAAAAATGGGCCAACTTTTTATCAGCTAATATTTGGTCAGGAAGTGTTTTCATGTGTCCACTTTTGATTTATGATTTCAAAAGTGTGGAGTGTCTTACACTTTTTATGCACATGTCTGTTAAAAATTACCATTTTTAAACTTCTGACAAATTTCTTTTAAAAAATGTTTTTCAATGCTAACGTTGACAAACAAAATAATACGTGACCCACTGTATTTTCAAATCATACTTGGGCATGTTGAGTCATCATAGTGCTATGTTCGATATCTGAATTTTAAAACTGTTGGGTATTTTTTTATTTTTATGTCAAAGTATCCTTACAGTATGCCAATTTTCACATTTTTGAAAATTTGCAAGAAAAGGACAATAACTTTAACATTAATTTGTCTTAAAGCCCCCTCACACCTGACCGAATGTAGGCGGACGAAGGGTGACGAATGGGAAAAATGCACGAAATGCACGCGAATTCAACGAATTCAAATAAAATTTCCGTCAAATCATGCGATCAGTAACTATTGTCAAATTTTATCAACGAACGGTAAGCGAAGGATAAATATGACATGCGAAGGATATCGATTTTTCGGTTCACCTCTTTGAGTAAATTGCAGGCGAAGGCGAGCGAAGGGTTGATATAACCCAATAAGACGAACGAACAGTGAGCAATGGTTTGATATGGCGTGCGATTAGAAACGAAGACGAGGGAATAGATCGGGCGTTCTTGTACGTTACGGCCAGTGGCAGGTCACAGTGAGCAGCTCAGAACTCGCCAAATTATTCGTCTGGTCATTCGCTCGCATTCGCAATCCATAGTTTGTCTCAGTATCTCTTAACCTTGTCTTCGTGTATGTATCGCTATTAAAATTTAGTAAAAGTTTTTTATTGGTTTCCCTTCGCATAGAAGATGGCAAGCGAAAATCTGTTTGTCATAGTATCTTCGTTTCCATGCGCAACTCATATTTTGTCGTGTTGCTTCGTTAAGGGTTCTTTCGAGATCGGTCCACTTTGGCAAAAGCGCGATGAGGGACTATGCGCGACAATAACACACGAACGATAAACGAACGATAACCGCAGACTAAACAAGAGATGTGAATTCAAACAGATGACCAACGATATTTCAATTCGTCGGGAAATTTTAAACATGTTCAAAATTTCCGCGCGAATTTGAATAATTGCAGCTGTTAGTTCAGAAGGTGTACGAACCCAAACACGAAGGGTAAATATGATTTACTATCAGTTACCATTGAAAACGATTTTAAAAAAAATTCCTTTGGCCAGCCATCGCAAGGCATATTTCAGGCAATTCGGTTAGGTGTGAGGGGGCCTTTAGGCTCATACTACATGTAATGACCTTACCTATTTTTAATCAATACTTGGTCACAGAGTGCCTTCATAGTGCTTCTTTTGATACACTGTAACTTATTTCAAAAGTGTGGAGTAATGTGTACTTGTTATGTAAAAATACACCTAAGATATGCAATCTTTCTTATATTTTTGGAAAATTGAAATAAAAAATGTTAATTTAATCCTAAATTCATATCCCGCTAATGTCAATGACCTTACCTATTTTTAATTAATAATCGGTCGCATAGTGCCTCCATAGTGCAAATTTCAATATCCGATTTCAAGAGTGTGGAGTAATGTGTGTTTAATATATAAAAATAAACCTGAAAAATCATAAAGTTTCCCCCTTTTTTTGAAAATTGAAAGAAAAAACAAACAAAAACAAAATGTTAATTTAATCTCAAATTCACCTCACACCAAAATCAATGACGAATGTATATTGCTACTTCCAATAGCTCACCTGATTTCAAGAGGGTGGTGTAATTTGTACCTTGTACAAATGTGCT
This sequence comes from Heliocidaris tuberculata, assembly GCA_025618425.1. Taxonomy (NCBI): domain Eukaryota; kingdom Metazoa; phylum Echinodermata; class Echinoidea; order Camarodonta; family Echinometridae; genus Heliocidaris; species Heliocidaris tuberculata. The sequence continues at coordinate 27,299,094 of CM046837.1, read as the reverse complement.
TAAAATATGCCAATCTTAACATTTTTGGATTAAATAAGAGAGAATTAAGTTTTCAGCTCTGATAATTCATTAAATCCAGGTATCAATGACCTAACTCCTTTTACCTAATCTAGGAATGTCCTGGTCACAAGACGCCTTAACTCTTTGCCCTGTGCATTATGAAGCCACGGCTGCTGGATTATTTTAAAGGGTGATGTGATGAACCAGTACTTAAATGCATAGGTGTTTTTTACTCTTCAATTACTTCTTACTGGTGCATTTTACGGGAAAATAATGTACAGCAAAGTTGTAGAGTCGAGTCTTGGCTTTCTAGTGATGTATAACTTGTTATATTATTTTGCACATATAGTAAGACATATTGGCATAAACGTTAGGATGACAAATTCTAACAGGGCTCTCAGATTCCCCCATAGACATCCCTTTCCAAAATATTTCACGACAGAAAAACGCATAAAAAATCATCATTTACTCGAAAAAGCGAATGTAACCAAATATCGAAAACATGATGGAACGAAAGCTGTGTGTACAACGCATCGCATTCAATTGTATTAGCGCTTCATCTTTTGTCCGTGATTTCTGTTGAAGGTCGTCGACAGAAACATGAGCCCGGAAGTGACAATGGTCGACAATAGCGGGCTATGTGTTAATAATCATTAATTTTGATATTTTATTCTTTTAAGAACTGAGTAATCATCTCTACCTATGTGAAGATGCACTTTAAAACATGCCAGTGTTCACATTTTGAACAAAGAAAGTTTAACCTATTAATTAATATATCAAACCAAATTTAATACATAACCCCACATTGATTTACCCAATACTTGGCCATAGAGTGCTTTCGTAATTTCACTTTTGATAACTAGAAACGGAATTATGCTGCGCATCTAATATAAACAAGAGTTCCACGTTGTCATATACCAATATGAGACATGAAAAAAAAAATAGTAATGAAATAATTTTAACCCTATTCCACCAAACCCGTGCAAAATTGGACAGAAAGCATAATTTAAGTAATGGTGAAATATTAATTCAATTCAAATGGACGACGATAATATGTAAATGGTTACATGTTGTCTTCCCAGTTTTTATAATTCCAAACGTTCGTTGATCCAAAAGTTCATTAAATCAAAACTTCGATAATTCCGAAGGTTTGTTAATCCGAAGTTTTGTAATTACGGAAATGGAATGGGGTTCCCCAATGCCGTAAATGAAACAAAACCCTAATATCATTTTCCACAAGTACGAACATTGCGATAAAAAACGTCAAATTTCAAACTAGTTAGAAATTATTTATTGGACCAGAAAATATATATACATGTACATGTAGCAATAAGATAAAACAGCAAGAAGCTTGTACTTGGAAAGACGGTGTTTGCATTACGTGTTGGGAAACGTTAAACGTTTCGGCATCATTTACCCAACCAAAAAAGTAAGTTCTCCCCGAAACTTTTTAATATATCTCGAGAAATATTTGGAGAAATCTGTTCATTCAAACAGCAAAGTATGCATATTTTTTGTTTTACCTACATTTTTATTGGTTATGTGTGAACAAGTGATTGTGTTGTGAATGACATTATGGTTTTTATTCGCGTCAGTACAAGAAAAAAGTAGCACTTTGTGTTTCATAATGCAATGCAGGGTTTATGTGTATACTATTTTCAATTCTTTTCATCTTTAATCATGTTAAGATGCATAATTTGTCATTGAGATTCATGAAACTGCGTTAAAAATCACAATTTTCTAATAATTTTGTCTATATGTGTAGGGGAAAAAAGGATAATTTAGACTAAACATCTAATTTAAAGGGGATGGGCACAATCAAATAAAAATAAACAATATAAAAGTCTAGGGAAAATTCTTAATCTAATTATCGTGCATGTTTCATACTGAAAATGTAAATCATTCATGCAATAGCCATGCTAAACAAAAAGAGTGAAACAAGAGTCAATAATCTGGGTCCTCCATTGAAAATAGTGATGCATACTGAAGCATCCAACTTCCGAGTTTTCCCAATATTCAGCAGTACCGCTATGAATATCCCCAAATTAATGAATTTGTTTTTTTCAGAGAAAATTTTACAGACTTTAAAATGATGCAACCCCCTCTTGAGATATCACGTTAACCAGAAAGGACAGACGGACGGACAACTCGAAAACAGAATGCCTCTGGCACCACCTTCATAGGGAGGAGGCACAATTAAAAAACAAAACTCAATTTTTTCAAGCATACATGTACATGCAAATGTCCATGATATCTAAGAGAATATTCACATATCAAACTGCATGTAATGCTATTTTCCATAAAATCAAATAATGCTATTTTGGTAATGATGTAATACCATGTAAAAACAAACTCCATGTACATGTAGGTATATCTGAAATACAATCTAATAAACTTCTATTGAAAATGAATCGCACTGATCAGTTCTCTGGTAGTAGAACTGCTAATTTTTGTCAATTCTATCGAGTGCAACCTACCATGAAAATTGATAAACCCATTTTCCTCTTACATACAATTCCCATTGATTGGAATCAGAGTATCGATTGATTTAAAACAAGAGGGGGTTGCATCATTTTCCAAGTCCTAATTTGATACTAACAGGTGATTAGTTGTCAAGGTTAGTTTCAATGACAACGATATTTTTAGCAAAGTCCTTACCGTCTCAAAGGCACAAAAAAGCTCGCCACCAACAGTCTCTGAATCCTCATACAGTAAATCTTCTTCCATTTCATCCTTTTCATCTGGTCTTTTCTGTTTATCATCCATGACAGCAAACTCTGCCATGTCATCATCTTCTTCCTCCTCCTCCTGCCATTTGTCTAAATCATTGATTCGTTCCAACACGTACCCTTGGTCTGCAGCCAACTTCTGAGTAGGAGTAATGTAAAAAGCTATAAATTGGTAAACTAATACTAATACTAATACTACTTCGTTTATAATGGGCAATAAAAGAAACCCCTCATTTATTTGGAAAAACACTCATTAAAATTATGAATATTTGAACAAACATGTCTGTAACCTTATTCACCCTTTCTTAGAACATGTAAAAATACAAAAGGTGCCCTAAATCCCCCAAAAGTGAAAATACACTAATTTGAATGCATTTGAATGTCACAGATAAACAACTCTAAAGATACTCACTTACCCTATTCTCTTAAAACAAAATGAAAGCAAATACATACTGTAATTACACAAAGGTTAACAATGACACAAAAGTAAAATGCTGCCTTTACATTGAGCACTGAATCTTTGTTCTTATTGCACTCATCTTGTATAGAGAGTATCTGTAAATGTCCAGAAAAGTTCGCATCTTGGTGAATTAAAAAAAAAAAAATTCTTGTCATATTGACATGTAGCCTACATGTGTTTTTTGTTTTTTGTTTTTTGCATCTTTTATGATGTAAGTAATCTTTTTTTTTCTTTGTATGTGCTGTGAAAGGATGATTGAAGGAAATTTTTTTTTCAAATATCTTTTTTTTTGTACTGGTAGAGTTTTAATGATTGTCCCTCCAAATAAATGAAGTCTCTTTTAAAACTAAGGATGAACATGTCAAATAATACATGTTGTTCATTTACATGATGATAATGTCTATCACCTCATCACCATGTTGTATAATAAACAAGGGCAACGCAAAGCGTAGCATCCCCTCGCCGGGTACAAATGGCCTATATACATCAGAGCAAGTTACATGTAACTCCATTAGACTATACAGTGGAAACTCAGTATAACGAGGTCCTTGGGACCATTAAAATTTCCTTGTTATAGCAGGAATCTCTTTATATCAGGTTAAAAAAACAATAGAATATAAAGAGTTGGGACCAGAATATTACCTTGTTATATCAGGAATATTGTTATATCAAACCTCTTTATAATGAGTTTCCACTGTACTATTATATTACTAGGCAAGGAAGTTACTAATACCTAGCTATTGGAAGTGCAGAAACTTCAGAAAGTTTACTACTTTATGGAATGACCAATGAGAAGATCTGAAAATAAACTTTCTCATGTACATAATTAGCAATTTTAGCACATTTAATGAGCTGTGACCTTTGACTTACATACTCAACATTACTTACATAAACCACATTTTCACATATATAATTACATGTAGCTATTTTCGCATATTTAATGAACTGTGAACTTTGACCTTTGACCTACATACTCGAAGATCGAACTTAGGCTATATCTTCACACCATGTACCTTCTTACCAAATTTCATTAAAGTCTAACATTAATTACTAAAGTTATCGAACAGAAACCACATTTTCGGATACAAACATATACATGTACAGTAATTAGCTATTTTCACATATTTAATGAGCTATGAACTTTGACTTGAACTTTTGAACCTTTGAACTTAGGCTGTATTTTGATACCATGTACCTTCATACCAAATTTCATTACAATCCGTCAAACATTACTAAAGTTGTAGAATGGAAATCAATTTGTTATGGAAGGACGGAAGGACAGAAGGCGGCGTTGCTACATGTATATCCCCTCCGACTTTGTCGACGAGGAGATAACTAATCTTAAGGGTAAATTTATCCAATCAACAAGGTGATAGGAAAACAGTATCTTGCCAAATTCAGTGCTTAGTTGGATCAGACATAAAGCATATCTCATTCAACGGATTGGTATACAACATACCCTCTGTAACACAAGACATACGTGTACCCTTGGGAGTGGTGTGAAGAACGAGTGGTTCTTGAATCACCAGTGTCTCCTGCTTTTGAAATTTTATCTTTTTCACCACCCCGATTTGACAGGACAGGTATTTGGGAATAGGTCACCATACTATGGATCAAATGGTTAGCAGATTTAGACGCATGGTATGACAGTGAGATCAAATCTTGCCTCATACTCTCCCAACCATGGTATGAATGTGAGCTCAAGGCTTACCTTAGACTCTCTCAACCATGGCAAAATGTGAGTTCAAGGCTTACCTCATGCTCTCACAACCATGGTATGAACGTGAGCTCAAGGTTTACCTCATACTCTCACAACCAAGGTATGAATGTGAGTTCAAGGCTTACCTCATACTGTCACAACCATGCTATGAATGCGAGCTCAAGGCTTGCCTCATACTCTCACAACCAAGGTATGAATGTGAATTCAAGGCTTGCCTCATACTCTCACAACCATGGTATGAATGTGAGCTCAAGGCTTACCTCATACTCTCACAACCATGGTACAAATGTGAGCTCAAGGCTTACCTCATACTCTCTCAACCATGGTATAAATGTGAGCTCAAGGCTTACCTCATACTCTCACAAACATGAATGCGAGCTCAAGGCTTACCTCATACTCTCACAACCATGGTACAAATGTGAGCTCAAGGCTTACCTCATACTCTCACAACCACGATATGAATGTGAGCTCAAGGCTTACATGTACCTCCGACTCTCTCAACCATAGTATGAATGTGAGCTCAAGGCTTACATGTACCTCATACTCTCTCAACCATGGTACTTGTATGAATGTGAGCTCAAGGCTTACATGTACCTCCAACTCTCTCAACCACGGTACTTGTATGAATGTGAGCTCAAGGCTTACCTTATACTCTCTCAACCATGGTATGAATGTGAGCTCAAATCTTACCTCATACTCTCTCAACCATGGTATGAATGTGAGCTCAAATCTTACATCATACTCTCTCAACCATGGTATGAATGTGAGCTCAAATCTTACCTCATATTCTCTCAACCATGGTATGAATGTGAGCTCAAATCTTCCCTCATACTCTCTCTACCATGGTACATGTATGAATGTGAGCTCAAGGCTTACCTCAGTCATATCCATGACAAGCAGATCATTCACTTCTTCATCTAATGATGATTCCTACAAACAAACATAATAAATGTAATCAACATATTTGTCCTCTCTGATGCACAACAGCATAAGCCTTTGGAGATATGTACATGCCTGATAAGGTAACAGTAATATCATATATGTGTTTGTGAAGCATGTGAGAAAGAGAACAATATGTCACAATTTCTCTCAAGATACATGTAGCAAGCTTGGAATATCTAAGCTCATGATTTGATGCAATTCATTGGCCATCACAAGCTCATGATTTGATGCAATTTATTGGCCATAACAAGCTCATGATTTGATGCAATTCATTGGCCATCACCAGCTTATGATTTGAGCAGTTCATTGGCCATCACATGCTCATGATCTGATGCAATTCATTGGCCACCATAAACTCATGATCTGATGCAATTCATAGGCCATCACAAGCTCATGATTTGATGCAATTCATTGGCCACTATAAACTCATGATTTGATGCAATTCATTAGCCATAAAAAGCTCATGGTTTGATGTAATATAAAAATTTGGGCATTTAAAATCACTTTAAAAAGAGTGTGGAAGTATAAAATTGCTGCTTTAAAAATATTTGTTTCCATTACTCATTTTTTTCCCCATTTCATTTAGTGTAAATATGTTCAGATACTGAATAAGGTAATATGTACCCATCTTTATATGGCTCTTTGAACTACTAAAAAATGCTGTAATTCACAAAATAAGGTACTTTACCTTCTTCAATTTCCAGAACAAATTTGTGCAATAATGATATGAAGAAAGAAATGATCAATGTTAAATTACATTTCTACTACATGTGCAGCAACTTTTATGTCTCCACATAAGTGCTTGCTTTTGTCATGCATTTATGCAATATTTCAGCTGAAAGCTTTAATACTGTGACTGGTGTTGATTTTGGTGGATTAGTTCAGTTCAGTTCAGTTCATTTATTTCCACAAATTGAATGAAATGAGAACAACAGGAACAAGTATATTCATGTACATACAAACCAGAAAATAGCTTAAAAGAACCAAAACATCAGTGTGGATAGCAATAAAAAAATCTTGAAAAATATAAAATTCAATTCCATAGAAACAAGAGAGCACCTTCCATATTTGGCTCTCTGAATTCCAAACTTAACTCACAAAATAGATACACTAAATTTGGGGTTTAAACATATAGAATGGCATTTATCATGTCATGACAAGAGTATTTCCAGCATCCTGTATATAAATAAACCTACCAAAAATTTGAAAACTTGAGTTTGATTGAAAATATCAATCAGAGTACAAGAGTCTTATCATTTCAATTAGTACCAAAGGAAAATGTTTACTTCTCATCACAATGATGGCTAATTAATGCTTTTCTATTTAAGTTTGGCATGCTTAATAGACCTAAATAGGAGAATACATCCATGTTTGCAGACTTCTATTTTTTTCATTCCCCCCCCCCTTTTCTTTTTTTTTTTTGGGGGGGGGGGGGAGAGCTTGATTTACATTATTGCTCTTGTTGCATCAGTAATGCCCAAATCATAATAAGATAATTTGCAGGATGTGCAGTACTATTGAATTTAATGACCTGAATCTGCCCCTGTCCCACAAGCATTGATTTCTTGCATGACCCTCCATTTTCAGTAAGAGACACTTTTATGTCATTGTAATTTTGTCACATATATTTTGTGTTCTTCTCAATTTCTTTACACTACATTTAATGAACAATCTAAGTTGTCACAGTGTATTATGCTAATATGACATCACTGTTACACTTCACTTTATGTATTGGTTTATAATGTCATTCATTAGTTCATACATAATACAGAAAATCAACCTAATCAATCTAAAATCTGTAATCTTGTGAAAAAGACACACATAGCAAAACTTTAGATTAGACAAACTGATCACATACCTGCACTTGCACAGATGGTTTCTTCTTCTTTTTTGAACCGCTTTTCATCATGCCAGAGTCAACCATGCCATAGGCAGCCTCTGGTGTATCATCACTTGCCATCTTCTTCATCTCTTTCTTAAAATATAGAGCACGGCATGTCTGTAATTGAAGTTTCTCATCTGATTCTGGACTCTACATTGAAATAAAACAAGGAAACGCATGGTGTCAAATCACTGCTAGAACTCATTATTTACATACACTGTACATGTATGGCATTAAAAAGTGTCCAGTCCATTATCAATAGCCTTGTTACATTAATAGTTAAGTAAAGTACAATTGTATGTTTCTGAGTCATAAGCCTACCAATTATGAAGGTATAGCAAATACATCTACCTGGATAAGATATTAAACATTTTTTAGATCTCATTAAATCAAACACTAGCACACTCATACATACACCTTCCCCATGCAACAGAGCTGAGAGAGAAAATAAAAACAAATATTATTAGTTTTGTTTAGTGGACAACCACATTCATGTCATCCACTCGTCCTAATGATGGTATCAGTGCACAGTATTTAGACAGCAGTCATGTCATCCACTCGTCCTAATGATGGTATCAATGTAGAGTAGACAACATTCATGTCATCCATTTGTCCTAATGATGGCATTAGTGCACAGTAGACAAATTCATTCACTTTTCTTTAAAGTGGTGAACATGATACGTGTATGCATATTTGCAGAACGTAATTTCTTTTTAAAATCCATTTTATGGACGTTTTGCAAAAATGGCTTAAAATTTTTTTCCCCAAAGACTCATTGTGTCAAGCTTGCACATCAGATTATGCAAAGCATGTAATATCTAAACGTGAAAATGGCTCAAAATTAAAATATATTTTATAATCGGAATAATAAAAATATTGGATGTAATTCAGACAATACAGGAAATAATGAACTCGATATGCAAACAATATTGGAATTGTCTTCGACTCGTCATATATTTGAGCAAATCTTGTGCAATATTCCTTTTTGTTGACCTTTAGGTCATCTAATATTATATAGTCATGTCCACCAACCATCACCAAATGAAATACATGTAATTACCATCTGGTCTGATATCCGAGCAACTGACATCCTCCTCTTCGATTCATATCCTACCTCCTTTTCCTTTTTATCCCTCCATTCTGACCTTGACGACTCCTACATGTACATGTGTGTTATAAAAGTGAGAATTTCTTTTTTTTTAAATTACAAAATCAGTCCCATCAGTCTCCAAACTGCTCTACCTGAGGGCCGGCCCTGCAAGTATTATTACCCTAGCATTGCCAGGTACCCATTTAATACACCTGGGTCAAGATGGACAAATGTAGGTAAAAACCTTGTCCAAGGATGTAAGCAGTAAGCATGGATGGAACCTGGGACCTCTCGTATGAGAGTCAAGAGCTTTAACCAATATACCACATGATAATATCAACGCACAATAGACAACAGCAGTGAAACAGCTTTCATGTCATATGCACACACCCTAATGATAGTATTAGTGCACAGTAGACAACATAGACAACACTCTCCATGTCATCCACTCATCCTTATGATGGCATCAGTGCACAGAAGACAATAGCATTCATGTCATCCACACATCCTAATGATGGTATCAATACACAGTAAACAACAGCATTCATGTCATCCACTCATCCTAATGATGGTATCAAAACACAGACAGCTTTCATGACATCCACTCATCCCAGTGATGGAATAATTACTCTCCATTTTATCTCTTTCCATCATCACTCTTAACTATCAACCTCACTATTCTCTCCATTTAATCTCTTTCTATTATCACTCTTAACAATCTCACTATTTTTAAAAATTTCATCTCTTCCTATTACATGTAGCTCTGTAACCATATGCATGTATTCACTATTCCAAGCCTTTAACATTATTATGTACTTGTAATGCTGTGTTTAAGTTTTTTTGTTTCTTAAACCGTTCTTGAAGTAGTTTTCAAAGTCCCACATGTACCAAAAGTGATTTTAGCTTTTGTGATCACATTTTGGGCAAATCTGTCTCTCTCAAGAGGAAATCTGATTTCAAATGAAGACCAAGCCTATTTTCAACAATTGTTAACAGCCCCTTTCAAAACACGGGAAATATTACATGTGGAAGTTCTCTTTCCCCATTTTAAGAATTTGAATAAATGACTTTTTTAATGCAAATTCCACTGATGAAAGAAACATTTTTCTTAAGCATACATATAGCAATTTTCAATTAGGTATTCCGTTCACAATACAATCATGGTTTTGAAAGTGGTTTTCAGAACCTTAAAAGCCTATGGCCAAATATTGTCAAAAACCAGGACTCAATTTTAAAGATATCTGAACTGAATAAGCAACATTCACCATGCATACATGTACATACTGTATTCAAATCCATACTTACTTCTGCTATAAGTATTCCATCTAAGTGTATACTGTCTTCGTCTTGGCTGGGAGTAGTCTTCGAAGATCTACTTGTACGCTCAAATTGTAACCTCTCTTCTTCAAAGCTGAGCTGGAAACCTGTTCCATTTTCAAAGGAATCATTAATGCATGTTTGTTCACTAGCACCTCCATGACTTCTAAACACCTGTGACAGTCCTGGGACATCACCGAGTATTTGGACGTTGGTAACTGTGTGACCACCAAAACTTAACCCCTGTGACGGTCCTGGGACATCACTGCATGTTGGTCCACTAGCATCAGAGTGACTGCCAAAACTAAACCCTTGTGACGGTCCTGGGACATCACTGCATGTTTGTTCACTAGCATCTGAGTGACCACTAAAACTAAACCCCTGTGACGCTCCAAAGAAATCACTGCGTTTTTGTTTACTAGCAACTGAGTGACAGCCAAAACTTAATCCCTGTGGTGTTCCGAAGATATCACTGTTCGTTTGGATATTGGCACCTGTGTGACTACTGAAACCTTTCGACACCCCAAAGACATTACTGCGTGTTTGTTCACTAGTACCTGAGTGACTGCCAAAACTAAACCCCTGTGGTGCTCCAAAGACATCACTGTTTGTTTGGACCTTAGCACCTGCGTGACCAGTGAAATCCTGTGACGCTCCGAAACCACTACTGCAAGTTTCTTCACAAGTACCCAAGTGACCACCAAAATTAAACCCCTGTGACGCACCAAAGACATTACTGTGTGTTTTTTTACTAGCATCCAAGTGACCGCCAAAACTAAATCCCTGTGACGCTACGACGAAATCACTGCATGTTTGTTTACTAGCAAATGAGTGACTGCCAAAACTTAATCCCTGTGGTGTTCTGAAGATATCACTGTTTGTTTGGACAATGGCACCTGAGTGACCACCAATACCAAGTCCCTGTGATGCTTCTGGGTCATCAATGCCAGTTTGAACATTACTGTGTGCTTTTTCACTAGCATCCAAGTGACTGCCAAAACTAATTCCCTGTGGTGCTTCGAAGACATCAATGCTTGTTTGGACATTGGTACCTGTGTGACCACCAAAACAAAACCCCTGTGGTGCTTTGAACACATCACTGCATGTTTGTTCACTAGCACCTGAGTAACCACCAATACCAAACCCCTGCGATGCTCCTGGGTCATCTATGCCTGTTTGGACACTGGCACCTGAGTGACCACCATTACCGAACCCCTGTGGCACTCTTGGTGAGCCAAATTCTTCAGCAGTTGAGGACAGCGTGGACCCTACTACATTTCCTGTATCAGAAGTTTGTTGAACTGATTCAGATTTTCTGAAGAGCACAGAATGCTGAGTAGACCCACACAGACCCCTTGAACGCTGATGGTTACTAAACAGTCCTGACATTTGCAGAGGCAAACTGTCTCTCACCTTCGATGACAAGTTGCTAGCAGGTACATCTCTCCTTCCATTACCAGGAGATTGCCCCTCCTGGAGGGGCTCATTCTCTGTTTGGGATTTAAAGAGAGGATTGCAGGCTGGGTATTCTTGATGGTGTGCTAACAAATGACATGACTGCCGAGCAGATCCACTAAGAAATCCCTGAGCTTTGCCAAATGTATCAACTGATTGCTGTCCAAAAGAAATATTCCGAGACTGTCCAAAAATATTGCCAGCTTGTGCAGGGATACTAAGAAACCCCTCAGGGTGAGCAAACAAAGTATCTGATTGTTTTGCAGGTCCAAGTTTCATACTCTGAGGTTGTTCCAATAAAGGATGCATTTGTTTTGAATGTCCACCTAGCATACTCTGAGGCTGTCCAAACAAAGTATCTGATTGTTTTGAAAGTCCAACTTCTATACTCGGTGGTTGACCAAACAAAGTAGCGGACTGTTTAGCAGGTTCACCTAGCATAATCTGAGGTTGTTCGAATCCTATAAGACTTCCATTATCTGAAGTTTGACTCACAGACTGAAGTATCTTGCTGGAGGCAACAAATGAAGCAGATTCAATAAACTCGTCAGACTGCTGACTTCGCAGCCCTCCACACTCTTGTAGAGTTTCAAATCCTCTTCCACTATCAGGCTCTCTTGGACTTTCTTGAAGCTTGGGTACAATCTTTTCAACTTCCTTGCTTGTTAAAGGATTAAAATCCTCATCTCTGTCAGTATCCTTGCTATATCTAGCTAGTACACTACCACCTCTACCCTCATCAATTCTTGCTTCCACAATGTCATCATCATCATCAATATCATCCATTCCAAGCCCACACAATTTCACTTCTTCAGATGTATCAAATACTGTACTATGAGGAAGAACATTTTGCAACGTTTTACTAACTTTTTTTTTTCTGGCCTTTGCTGGTGCATCAGCTGCAGATTTCAGAAATCTTTCAGAAGTCAACTTTGATAACCTAGTTGCCTTTTCCCTGGATAGTGAGACCGTTGACTCTTCATGAGAAGCTCTTATTGCTTCTGGTAGTGATTGCATGGTCTGTTGGTCAGTGTCTGCAGGGGAAAGTGTAGAACTCAATGGGGAAGTAGAATAAGAAGGGGAAGTAGGAGAATAAGAAGGAGAAGTAGGAGAATAGGAAGAGGAGTATGCTGATAAATATTTCTTTGGAGAAGCAGCTTTTCGACAAAAGGTTTGTATCTCTGAGGAACTACTTTCTGTCGGAACACCAACACCAAATGAGAATGCATTCATTGAGTGTGGATGAGACTTGACTAGAAAAACACTACTGTGTGTTTGACGAGCACCCCCTGAAACAGGTGCAGGAGCACGTCCTAATACGGATGTCAAGGATCGACTAGCACCAATGCGACCCTGTAGGGATTGTTTCAAAAGGCTTCCTCTTTCTGAGCTAGGTGTAACTCTTGGTGATGGTGGTAGTAGTGGAGCAGATCCACCTCCTAAAGGAATGGGTGGTGATCGAAGGCCAGCATATCCTGGTGGGGGAGGAGGAACAGCAGCGCCAACATATCTCCCTGGGGGAGGTGGAGGAGGACCAGCAAATCCACCTAGGGGAGGTGGAGGAGGACCAGCAAATCCCCCTGGGGGAGGTGGAGGATGATCAGTAAATCCCCCTAGGGGAGGTGGAGGAAGACCAGCAAATCCCCCTGGGGGAGGTGGAGGAGGACCAGCAAATCCCCTGGGGGGAGGTGGAGGAGGACCAGCAAATCTCCTGAGGGGAGGTGGAGGAGAACCAGCAAATCCCACCGGGGGAGGTGGAGGAGGAGCAGCAGCAACAGCAAATCCTTCAGAGGGTGAACATTGTCGTGGAGTACGTGTTCTTCGTAATACTCGTTGTTGTCGGGATGCAACAGGGTCCCTTGAGGTCACTTCTGATTGGCACAAAGTAGCTGCTTCTTGTGAAACACTTTCTTCAAAAGCACATACTGATGGGGCTGAATGTCTGACAGATGATCCTGCATGTATCCCCAATCTTGATATAGGGGGCATATTTGATGAACTCCTTTCCTGGTGGTTTAAACAGCATAGAACAGAGAAAAAGAAGGAATTATACAATTTTAAACAACACAATCATATTTGGACAAAGTACAAAACATAATTCATCACTGAACAGAGCTGGATGTGCATAAATAACAACTTCTACATGTATAAACCTACATGTTTTACGGTTGTGAAGATTATTTTTTTGTAATCAGGACAAATCTGTATTACAGATTACATGTACATGTAACTCCATATAAATGCCTAAAATGTGAATGAATAAACTAGTTGGATGTTAAATTTCTAGAGACAGGATATACAGTTTACAGAAGATATTTAAAACACACAGTTGTAAGTGATTACAACTTAATAAGTTTTTTTGTGACAAGAATTAAGTATCCTACATATTTTACATGTACATATATTCAACTCCTTATTATATGCTAAATAGTACCAATATACTGTATTTCTGGGGTGCCTACATGTACAGTATGTCTTCTTATGACATAAGTTTTTTCAAAGTATTTTCATGAATATCAGTGAATTGACAAAAAGTTACAAAAGACTAAAATAAATAGAAGTCATTTTCAAAACATGATTTCAAATTGAAATCAAGCTTTACTAAAGCCAAGTTTACAGCCAAGACAGTTATTTATTTTCCTATTAGCACTACATGGTATTCATATAACACTACTAATTTGATGTTGGGGGGCGTGGAGAGGAAGGAGGGGAAAATTTTGGCAAAAAAAGATTTATGTTAGTCTCCTGTAGAGAATAGGTAAAACTTTACAATTTATTGTGATGCAGCTCTCTATTAAACACTATGAATCAACTTTTCAAGAGTGCACTCACAGGCACTTGTAACAATTTACCTCTTTTCATTGATTTTATATTTTTAATGTACAGATATATGTACATGTATATTGAATTATTGTATGTCATTAGTAGAATGTATAACCAGTTTTAGTATATATTATATTTGTATATCCTGTGTTAAACCTCTATTTTCTTGCCCAAACCATTTTCTGTGATATACACATATGGCACGCACATAATTCCACCCTGTACGAGACTATTTTCAAGGTCACAACTTTTGACGGGCTCTCTATGGCCTGTGCTGATTTCGTAACCTTAAAATTTCACAGATTTATAATAATGAAAAATATTATCTATCAATATTGTAGAGTAATGTAAATGTAGGATTTTTGAAATAATAATCAGTGCATTTAAACAAAAAACTTTGTTAAGCAAATTAAGATTCCAGGTTGTATCTTGTAGCACAGCATAACGTTTCGGATCGCACATGTATCTTAGTGTAGTGGAAGGTTAACTGGACTTTGCATGGCACAAAGTGCATTTTTTGAGGCTTTGAGATGGTCGGAAAACTCAGTCAGCTTGTTATCCAGACTATACTAATTTCAGTAACAAGCATTTGATATAGCTTGTCTTGTAGTATACTATGTGAGGTACCTTTTACACTGAGCACTGGTCTCTGGCATTGTCGGACAAGAAATATTTAAATTAGCCTATCAGACTAATGTACTTTTATATTCATTTATTCCTCCCTGACCCATGACTACTCCATGTACATTCATAACCCTAGTTTCTGAAACTAGCAGAGTGAGTTGTCTACTTAATGCATATCATTGGCAACTAGGGAATTTAGTTGGCTATTAAGGACCTTGTTGGCCACTAGCTTGGTGAGGTTATATGAAATCGGCCTCCACGTAGATACAACAAACAGGACCCAAACTATTACATACCATTATCATTTTGGTACATGTAGCAGGTCTTAGGGCCAGCTTCTTCTTGGTGGGAGTCATTGTGCTTATCAGCATTTGTAGATTGGCATCAGTTCCTACAGAGAGAATTACAAAGTGGAATTAAAATCACTGCCTCACTACATTCATTGTAAGAGTTGTAGGAGTTGTAGGAGTAGTCAAATGGTTTGAAAGGTTACGGGTTCAAGTCCCAGCACAGCACTAATTATGTCATAACCTGACAATACCTGTGAATTAATTTTTGGAAACGTGAATTTGTGACTGTGGTATTTATAATAAGAAATGTTGCACTAGTCCATTTGACAGTCCTATTCATTCTGTATTAAACCTAGAAAAGTTCTTTCTGTTGAAGTTTTTTTCTTGATTTGTGATCCCATGTGGTCTCTGAACAATTTCAGCTTTGTTGTCAAAAAATTGACTTTGGGCCTTGCATAATTTGTGTAAATCTGTAATACGTGACTGCAATTGTGTTGTTCATCTTGTGCATGTAGCTTGTGAGACATCGAAAGGAGGTTACGCAGTAATGTCGGATAATAATGTTTGATACCTCTATTAAGTTGTTTTGTGGGGCGTAGAATCCATTTAAATGTAATTTTTTAAAACTAAATAAATTCCATGTAAATACCAACTTGATTATACTAAAACAACTGAAAGTGTATTTCTTCAGTTAGAACATACATGTAGACCTACAATTCCCTGCATGGTTGAATGTACGCCTACTCTTAATGACTTAATAGTGTAAGTAAAACATGTAAAAGGGTTTGGGAGTGTTCAAATATGACGTTGAATTAAACAAGAATCATCCCTTTCATAGAAAATGGGCTTGAATCGCTTAATTACGGTGGGTCGATTGGTTTGATTGTGTATTTAACCTGATTGTCAATAAGTTTGGATGAAAACAGGAAATCATAGAAACATTTATTTAGTGTAAGTTTGACATCAATCGGACAAAGAAAAAGGAAGTTTCGATTACTAGTGATATGGCAACCTTTGCATTGATAATGCGGTCGTGATGTGTGATGTCATATGGAGAACTTTCCCATTTGTTTTACATTACCCAAAATATCCCTTTTCATAACTCTTATCCTGAAAAAAATACTTTTTCCATGAGAGACAGGGCATGTAAAGATAATTAAATCACCCATAATGAATCATGGACAAAAAGTCTGTTCTGTTATAAAAAGGGAAAAAGGGGTACTTTGGGATATTTTTGTACATAAAAAGGGTTCTTGATCATCATAATATGACATCACACTTAATGATCGCATTGCCAAAATAAGATTCCCATTATCATTAGAGATCTCAGCTTCTAAAAATCCTTAAACTTTCTATATTCTTTTTTTTATTAGAGTTTTTTTCAAATTTTCACTATTTTCTCCTGATTTTCTGCTTCTCAATACAAATTTCCATAATTATGTTCATCCCCTTTAACCTCTTGTGGCTGAAACTGACAGGAAATTAAAAAAGAATAATAAAAAAAAAAAGGAAAAAGAAAAGATCGAAACATGAAGATAGTCACTCTAAACCCCTTTACTTATTAGTAGGCTTACTTATATTGTTAACCCTTTCGAGACAATTGACCACATTTTGTGGTTTGGCCCAATAACTTTTGATTTAGAGCTCTAAAAAATATACCAGATACATGAGTAGAAAGAGCAAAAATTTCTGCACACACTATGTCCATTTTTGTTGCATTACCATATTGCGTTTTAAGCCAGGAATTTTGAATAGGAGAATAAGTTTTAAAATCCTTAAATTGGCAACACATTGAGAGATTCAAAATCCTTATTTTTTATCCAAATTGGCAATTTTTTCAACTTTTGGACAAAATTCCTAACCATGTGTATTATTTTCAAAGACATTACACCATATTAGAACCATGTAGCACTGAAAGAAAAATATTATTTTTGCCAATTTGAAGATCAAAATGTGATCAATTTAGCCCTGAAATAATTCCTGTCCTGAAAGGGTTAATGTTAAAAAAAAAAAAAAACACTTTCAGTTGTTCAAGTATAATTAAGTTGGTATAGAGCCTATTTACATGGACTTTACGTGATATGTAATTGCCCCCCAAAAATTATATTAAAACTGGATTCTACACCCCACGAAACCCCTAAATAGAGGTAACATACATTATTATCAGACATTACTGTGTAACCTCCTTTCGATGTCTCACAGGTTGCATGTAGAATGACGAACAACACAACTGCAGTCACGAATCATCGCGCATATAGAATAGTACATAGATCAGTTGACACAATCTGCGTGAGCTGTCTTTTGCTACTAAATATTGCCTCGAAGGAGCCATTTAGATTTATGCAATTTATGCAAATTGCCCAAAGGCAATTTTTTGGCAACAAAACTGAAATTGTTCGGAGACCACATGGGATCACAAATGAAGAAAAAAACTCGTAAGTACTTTTCAAGGCTCATAAACTGTCAAGTCGACTACACTAATAAATATTTTCTGCATTTTATACACTACCGGTAATCACTCTAATAGATTTGAAGATAGACATGTATGATTAGAGACAGAAATTATCTCAAAGAGGTTATATGGTACCAGGTTCAGCGTAAAAAGACACATAATTTCACTGATACTCATAAATGCATACTATCTTTAGTTCATGTCGAAAGCCTGACTTTTATTTCACTGATTCATGAAGCATTGAGTGTCAACCTCTTCATTCTGTCAAAATTACCATACTTTTATGAAGAAAATAAACAAACAGAAGTCATGGTATTACAGAGTCGAAATCTTATTTTCTTTTCATGACTAGATGCATTTCATTTAATCAGAAAATTACAATAATTTGCACAGAATAAAGAGCTTGACACTTTGTACTCCATATATGCAAATTAGCCGACCGAGTTAGATTTGTCCATCTTTTTGAACATGAGCATTTGGGTTAGTAAACCTCCATTGAACCCCAGACATAAAGAGCAAAATAGTTTTTGGTAATTGGCCCCTTTAAATTTTCAGATCTATCATTTGTGATATTTTAGAACAGGCATACATGTATATGCACAATTCAACCAACAGGTTTTGTTGTTGTTGCTTCAGGTACATGTAGCAAAATTACCACTTTCCTGTAAGCAACACATTGAACGACCATTATTTCTTTCCACCTGGCTAAAATGCTCCTCTGGGCAGGGGTGTAGTTACATGGGGCACAGGAGGGCACATGCCACCCCTCCCCCTTCCCCCCCCCCCCCCCCCCACACACACACACAAAAAAAAGGAGCATGATTTAAAAAAAAAAAAAAAAAAAGAATTTCTAGTACAAAAACTGAAGGAAGTTTAAAAACCTAAACATACAAACAGGGGTCATCAATATGATACAATGTACATGTATATGACCCCATTCACACTCCCTGCTAGACCGGTCTAACGTAGAAAGGTTCTTGAAGAACAGTTTGATTGCCTTAACACTCAACGCATTTTTATGTCTCAAATCGCTCAACAAGTCAAAGTGGTCTTTTTACTATGGCAGCTCAGGTCAGCAGGTCAAATGTTTCCCGTGGAATTCAAACCGTATACTGCCTGCCGGATGCATTTATATTTCTATCTGTCCTTCTATTTTTCCACTTTCCTTTTTTTCTCCTTGTGTACATCATTCCATCATCTTGTCCCTTTTTTCACCTTTCCTTGTGTTATTTGTTTTCATCATTCTATTGTCTTCTCTTTTTTAACATTTTCTTATGTTTTTCTTTGTTTTTATCATTCAATCAATTCCATTTTCTATCTTTTCTTACGTTTTCTTTCTTTTCATCATTCTATCATGCAGCGATGGCCTGCACTTGTAGGAAAATCAAGGAAAATCAAACATGATTTCCCGCGCAACTCACACACTCACTTCCGGCTGAAGTATGCTTTTGGATCGCTTTGTCTTCACACTGCACGTTGGAGTGGTTAAGAACCGTTGATATGTCATAATGTGACTGCATGCCCCTCATTCATTTGTAAATTAGGGTAGTTGAACTCTCATAAATAGCAGCTTGCAACTTGAATAGGTTTGGTTGTTAAGCAACCGAGGCAGTTTTCTGTAGGGAAATCTCTAAACCAGGTGTGTGTTCTTTTGTTTGCTGAGAGAGGAAGTGGGTGTGGTAAGGTTTGTTATAGAAAAGATGTTAGAACCTACTGATAGTGTGAGGGGAGAGTGTAAGATGCTACTCAATTTTTGAGAGGGAAGGTTGTGTGTGGTTTGGTGAGGAAAGAGAAGGCAACAGAGGTGAAATTGCAGACTAGCTACTGGTATTTTAAGCAGCCATGTTAAGCAATGTTCTGCACCTAGGAGTTCCCGGCAGCACAGGCCAGGAGAAGCCTTCACCACCCCTCACTGTTCTATGAACTGTAAGTTGTATTTCGTTTTGTTTCTTTGATGTAGTACACATATGGTAAATTAAGAAATTATTAGTGTTAGTTTTTGACAAAAGCATAAGAAGGAATTGCTAAAAGTAAATTTTGAACAAAGCCAGGTATTGTTTTCTATAATCAAAATGATATGATATTTAAATACTCCGTGTTGCCTATTTTAATTATCAAAGTAATTGAATTGAATTTATGTACATCAATATTTTGGTTCAACAAGCAACAGAGAGAGGAAAGATAGTAACAACTTATATTTTTTCATTTGACAAAATATGTAAACATGTTGTAAATTGAAATATATGATTCGTATATACATGTACATAGAGTGATATGATATAACTCATTTTAATAAAAATCCTCTACTTAACGCTCATAGACAGTCTCGGTAGCAAAAATCATACTGGCAAGAAACTTATCTAACATAGTCACATACTATTCTCCTTTTATCATAAGACACATGTACGAGATTATTTAACATTCCATTCACGATTTCAAACAAATTTTAGTGTAAATATCTGTAAGAAACGCTTGGTAACGGCTTTTCACTGCCTCACGCTGAGACCATATGCACCCGAAGGTTCCCCACACAATAAACCCAGTGCTTCACACTATGTGTAGCGTATTGTATAACACACAGCAATCCTCATGTGAGTAATGTGTGTGGCCGTTGTTCGAATTTACATCCCCTCTTCTTTGGGCCAGGGATTTTTATTCTTTTCACCTCTAATTCGATAAATATTTCACTTGAGGAGGAAAAAACTTCACAGCATCTTAGTTATGTTAGTACCCTGCTATTTATTAAGTAAAATCAAAGAAATCTCACGAAGTTTTTGAGGGCTTCCCAAAACTATCTAATACCTTTAAAGGGAAATCCAACCTTTATAGCAAGTTGCTTTGAAAGAAACAGGAAAAATCAGAGAAGCAGATTGGTGAAAGTTTGAACGAAATCGGACAAGCAATAAGAAAGTTATGAATTTTTGAAAGTTGTAATCACTATGCATATGGGAATTTCAAATTGGCCGAATAAGTAATGTCACTGTGATGTAGTTGTGGACAACTCCCCCATTCGCTCTAACACACAAAATGACTAAAATGTCATTTTTTTTTCAAAGTGCATTACTCAGGAGGATCTTTTCGTAAATGAGGACCTATAACAATATGCTATCTCCAATATATTTTGAGTACTGCCCCGAGGGTAAAAGCGCCTCGAAGAAAACCGCAAATTAATATTTTTGTGTACGACAAATGGGAGAGTTGTCCACAAAAATGTCACAATTGACTCATCAAATTGCCAATTTGAGATTCGCACAGATGTAGTGATCTCATTTTTCAAACATCCATAACTTTCTTAGTCCTTGTCCGATTTCTTTCAAACTTTCACCATCTTATTTTTCTTATTTTTCTGCTTTCATACAAATCATCATATTATCAAGGTTGGATTTCCCTTTAATGGTAGGATATCTTGTATACAATTTGCTAGACGGAGTATGACATGTTCGTTATCTAATTTCATTAAAGAATGTTAACTTTTCTTCTGCTCTGATAATTCATTACTTGTGGCAAAGATTAAGTGTTTTGAACAGTTAGTTCTTTGTTCTCTGGGCAGAGATGGGTGGCTATGATATTTTGATTCAATTTTTTTTTATTAGGGACGAGCTGGGCTCGTATCGACTCGTAGCTGCTCATATCTCGTAGATCGTATCTACTCGTATCTCGTAGATCGTATCTACTCGTATCGACTCGTATCTGCTCGTATCTTGTAGATCGTATCTACTCTATCGACTCGTAGCTGCTCGTATCTCGTAGATCGTATCTACTTGTATCGACTCATACCTATCATCTTGTAGTACTTTGCAAGTGGTATCATCAGCCTGCATCTCATGGCAACGTGACTTCGTAGTCTGTAATCAACATTTGGAACTCCATCACATCCCGCTCACTTCCCAGAACCGCCGACTGGACTCGCTACATATGAAGCTCTAGGCTACAACAATGCACACATGGTTTGACTGTTTAATTGCAACTCACTTAATACAATGGATATTCTTTTGAGGACACAGATCTCTGTATCATTTAATTTAATTGTTTAAAGGGGAAAACTGAAGAAAACATAAAAATTGTCAAATTATATACCCTTTTCAAGCTCAGTACATGAAAAACACAACAGTGTTTAGTTTACCCCTTTAGAAGGCTGCGTTTAGGAAAATGGCTGCTTGGAAAATTTTATTCTGAATCAGGACAATCAGAAGATCCGTGAGTAATTTTTTGAGGGCAATTTGAGGGCAATTTGATGACGTAATGGGGTGAAAAGCAAACCCTGAAGTATTGCGCAGCTCATTACTGCTGAGCACGAAGACGAGCTTGATGAGAGGGAAATGTCGAATGCTTGTACCCCATATCCACGACCAGTCTGGTCTGAATAAAGCAAAATATGAAATATAATTGCATACTACTTAAATTCTTGTGTGAAATCATACGTTTCGTGTAAATGAAGTCTGTTCAATGTCAGTTAGGCCGCAAATACAGATGTTAGTATCTTGTGTGCAGTCGATACAATCGCCATCGATGGGCCATGATGCAGACAATGCCAAACAAATACAAACGCAAAATTGATGATTGTTTCTTCTCCTTCCTTTGAAAAAGAATATATTTGAAATAATGATGCATCAAGATGAGAAATTTTTTCATATAAAGTTAAAGTAGTTTGGTCAATTCTGTTTTGAAAAGCTGAATGGAAAAGTTAAAAGTAGACCGAGAGACCGGCCGCTGTACTGTATAGAATTCCGCAGTCGGACTTCGACACACAGACTTGGTGCCTACTGCGCATATGCAATTCCAATGCAGCATTCTGCCTGGCTGGGTTACGTTTATCGACGACTTTGTTTCTTTTCTTTCATATCGCACTAATAATTTGATAATCACCTTTTCTCCGATCCATACAACGGCTACTATTGTTTTTATATTTGGAGTAACAGTAGATCTACAAATCAAAGTTTGTCTTTATTGAGTAAAGTTGGATTCAGTGAATGTATGAGAACTCAAGGATTCATTCCGAGGCTGAGATGAGTTGTGAGTTGAACGTGCCCAATATGCGTGTGTGCCATGGCCGAGCCGACGAAGCCGCCAGAGAATGAGACAGATGTTGATGAGGAGCAGGGTCCTGCCCCTAAGATGGTCAAGACGCAGGGCCAGGGCAAGGTGACATATAGATATAAAATCTTACCAATCTAAAGTATGAAGTCTATTTTCATCTGGCATTGGTCCTGCGTCGCCGACATTGCCTTCTGGTCTGCCTTGTAACAATGGCTCGTACTGCCAAGCTCCAAATGCAACTACTTCCACGCCACCCGCGGCCTGTGGTGCCCCTTCTCAAACTTCGCCAACTTCACCGGGATCCTCATCACTCAGTTCATCCTTACTATCACTCAGGCTCTCTTCCAAATCATCCTGGTCTTCACTAAATATAACAGGTAATGCCATAACTGTACAAAATTTCGATCTCCAAGAAGTAAAACCCACGAAAAAACACTTTCAAAACTTTCAATTCATATGCAAATAAACAACTTGAATGACAATTACAAAGCAATGGCATATATGCGTGCGCCGCCCGGGCCAGCCCAGCTCAACTAGCGCTAGCGTCAGCGATTTCATTCACCCCATGACGTCATCAGCAATCCCTCGAAATTTTTCTCCGTGAACTAGATACCAGGGAGGTGTCAAATTCGAATATTTAATTTCATTTCGGGAAGGCCATTTTAAGCGCGGAAAAAAAACAAAATCGTTCTACACGTCCCACTTTTTTATTTCATATATTATACATTTTCTTCGGTATTCCACTTAAATGCCACATTATATGTGTAATTTTGACCTGTTAACAGGGTAAAGTTGAATATCTAGTAACAGTAATTTCTATTGTAATGATTGAAGTGAATTACTTCTAAACCATACTTTCAAGGATTGTTTAATCAATAGTTTATTGTTGAATATTTCATTGATTCTGTATCTTATATTCATAAGGCATATATACATACATAATTTATTATTTCATATTCAGTTCATTATATCTGAGCGATATACTCTGAATTAAATTGTAAACTTTATATATATTTGTGAGGTAGCTTTATTCTTAGTTGTGTTAGTACTTGGTATTCTTTCAACCAGAACCAAACTTATTGTCAGACTAGTTAATTACAGGACAAAGATCTGACACTTATTAAGACCCGTTCCACAAGACCACCTCCCGAGGTGGTCTTCAGGACCGGTCCAGAAGACCACTTCCTGGACCACTTTTGTCTTCACACTCACATTAAGATCGGTTCTTGAGGAACAGTTCTTAGTTAGATCGCTCTAATGAAATGAGAGTGAATGGGGTCAATGTACCCAGCAGGGTCTGAAAGCAGTGCCCCTAAATAATAAAAAGAGGCCCACATGTGTTTCTTTTTTCAAATCCCCCCTCCCTTGAAACAAGTTAATACAAATTCCCCATATTCATTCCACAGTAGAAATTCTTCATCCATACTTTTTGTGACAAAAGCACGATATGGTAAGGTCTCCCATTACTACATGTACATTTGCAAACTAAAATCACAGACAAGCCATCAAAATACATGTACCACCTGGGCAGAGACCTAGTATATTTCTTGAACTTGAGACCTCGTTTTCTGTCTTACAGATGAATGTCAACTCATTATGGATAAAAATGGAGAAAAAATGTTAATTAGCAGATAACCTGCAACCTGGCCGTAAATGTTTTCTTGATATATCCATGTAAAGAGTGAAAACATAATATTTGTATGTAAATTGATCTCTATGATCTTTGAAATTTGACCTCATTACTTGATAAGTCCATCTACCTGTGGTTACACAATCAAGTACCCATATTTGTATGTACGTGCACAAACTTTAAGTGTCATACATCAAATCTTGCAATTACCAGGAAATTAACCTGAGTACAACTGTACCATTTGACAGTTGACCTAATGACTCTCCAATGTTATCAGTTTATCTCTCTATATTGATGCATACTAAAACGTGTACGGACAATTAAAGATGACTTACTCAGCTTCTGCCTGTCCATGTGTGCATGTAATATCTGACTCCGTAATTTCTCAGCCTTGTCTAAGTCTCGTTTTGAATCTACCAAGAACTTATGTAGTGCAGAGACAGCCTGTAAAATGGTAAAATGAATTACAATATGCTTTGTTAACATTCCTTTAAATAATCCAGTAACTTTAGCCAAATCAAATACGGAATAAAAATTGGTTCAGAAATAATAAAAAATTCTTATATTATGCACTGACATCACATTCAGGGAAATACTTTTGTAACAAGATAAATTCTAAATAAATATCTCAAAACCTTCGGGTAGGTTTTTGCAGCACAATTGCCCCTTGATCTACATGTATTCATGACTTGACCTAACAATTATTCCACATTATCTTTGGTACTCAAGAACATTAATGTAGTGTTGGACAACTACTTTGAAATGAGAATAATTCTTAAAAACTTTGACTGAAACGTTGGCACTGCCGGTGTCTCTGCTGCTGCAGTCAGAAAGAGTGTCTGACACTCCACATACGTTCATGTACTAGGTAAGGTAAAAATAATATTGTAACCCATATTTTTACACACTTTATTTGTAATCCTAATATACAGTATATACTTGAATTTTCAATT
Source organism: Heliocidaris tuberculata (assembly GCA_025618425.1). Classification (NCBI taxonomy): domain Eukaryota; kingdom Metazoa; phylum Echinodermata; class Echinoidea; order Camarodonta; family Echinometridae; genus Heliocidaris; species Heliocidaris tuberculata. The sequence goes on along the minus strand of CM046837.1, from coordinate 27,273,690 downwards.
AACTTTACACTAAAAAATTAATCAAAATGACAATGAGAATAAACAGTATTAAGGCAAAGATAATATATACATGTAATAGGCTTGGGCGGTTCTGCTTTTAGAGAGAACCGATTCCGATTCCGACGCAAGGTCTCGGTTCCAAAGGGAGTCGACTCCGAGGCCGCATCGCACGCAATACCATATGTTGCCTATAGTAGTGCATGCTAGATGCTCGATTTCGATTCCATGCAGAGTCGACTCCGGCAGGCCCGGCCCGGTAGCGTGCACCATACCGGTACATGGCTTCTATGTGTCACTGCACTGTAGCTGTAGTCTATTGTGTATAGTGCAGCTTTCACAAATGTCTGATTTTCATATAAAAACTCCACTTTATGAAATAACTATCAAAATTCTACATACATGGCCAGGGTAATCATAGTACAAGCTTCAATTTCATGACTGTAATGACGAAAACCATACTGAATTCGCGCTGTAATGATGAAAACCGTTCGTCTTTTTCAAGTTTTCGCGAGCTGGCTGCTGGATGACTGTGCATGGTATAACCAGGAGGTGGCGCTATACGTCATGTTCCTTTTTTTTGTATTTTTCACATGGCCTGTAGGCGTCATGTTTTTTCTGTGGTTCCAAACGAACGAAACTCATTCTTCCGATTGATAATGGGTAGCTTAGCTCAAATTATTATTTAGTGGTGTCACTGTGGCGTCAATAATATATGTTTCCTCAAATTTTGGAGGGGTTTTTACTTAAGTTTCTTCCATATTGTATATTTTTTCAGTGAGATGATTTTTGACTGGTTGACCATTACTTTTGATATGTGACCAACATTTTTCTTCATTCTTCCCTCTTACAGTAATCTTTTTTAAAAATTTGTTAGCATTATTATTCCTTCTCTTAAAAGACTCAACATGTATTTCTTAATTCTAAAGTACTTTCACAATTAATATATTTGTGCCGCGAATTTTTTTTAAAGACATGTAAGCTCTCTTTTCATTTAATATTTTTTTTCTTAGACTTACTTCCTTTATCGTGATTTTATTTTTTGTTAATTCTTCAAACACTGAGTTTTCATTCTGGAGTAAATTTCATTGATTTGTTTTAATTATTTTTATATCATTACACTGGATTTAAATATGCAGTAACCAGCAATAATATAATTGTATATATTTTCTGTCCCTACCCTCTGAATATTTCTCTCGCGGCTTGCCATCTCTCTTTCGCTCTCTCTCTTCCAAGCTCTCCTGTTGATCCTCGCTGATCACAACGAGGTGTGCGCTACTAACAGCGTTGTACACACACAAGCAGTCCGACATACACACACTACACACACAACACACACTGATAATGGGTTCATAGTTATACCAAGCTCCTTGGTTATACACCACGAAGTGCATTCATATTTCCCACTGCTGCATGCTGGCTTCGTTTTGCGGAGCCGAGTAGCGGTGCTGGTATGACTGGAAGTTCAAAATTTCACTCATTCTGGGGCCGATTCCGAGGCTCTTATGTATTATCACACATCAGAATCGACTCTCGGAACCGCGGAACCGCCGAGCACGAGTACTCGACTCCGTACCACATGGAGTCGACTCCTCGGTTCTCGGAACGGGAATCGAGTAGAATCGATTACTCGACTCTCGCTCCCAAGCCTAACATGTAACCAGTAAAATTCAATAAGAACAAAAATTGAAGCAAATATACTGTAACACAATTGATGATGAAGGTACTGACTTAATTACTTGTAGTCTAATATGAAAATGCTTGAATCATGTACAGTAAACCTATCTTAAACTGCTTCAAAAAATTGCAAAATGTTTACCAGGTAGGCAAACAGATTATTAATCACTGTGTTAAAACAGATATTCATTTATTTTCAATTTCTTTTCATGAAATGCTCTGAGAAAATTTCACAAAAGCACTAGGGGAAAATGCCAAGTTTACCTCAAAGTTATTTGTTAAAATGTTACATAATATGTGTAGCTTGAAAGAAAAGATAAGGCAAAGTGGATGAATTAAAAGAAGGGGGAGAAGGAAGAATAATACCTTGATATAAACTTCTGTAGAGTCTGGCAAGTGACTAGCAGCTAGGTCCAATGCTTGATGATAGTAATCCTCTGCTTTTAAGACTGAGAAGGTACACTCCAGGTTAGCCTGTTCCATTAGGTCCTGGACCTTCTGAAGGGGATCCACCTTATAAACATCAACATATGTACATGTAGGATCTAAATAACATTTTTTGAAAAATCTAAAGCAACAGTGGTACATTTAAACATGTAAAACTTCCTATGTACAGTGTCAGCGAGTAAAAACAGATTCCAATCCAAATACATGTATCTCAATAACCAATTAAAATTGCTTAAATCCAATATGCTGATGTGACTGCTTTTACTATTCCCTTTGATATGAGACATGATGCATGTATATGCTGATGTAAGGTAATAGGTGAGGGAGCATTGCTTGTGGTTGGCAATGAATATGTTTTTAATATGTTTTTGCATGTATACACTAATACAGAGTAAACAATTTTCAGTAAAAATCATGAAAATATGATTTTTTATATAATATACATTAAAAAATTAGTGATTATGAAAATGTAATATTTTGAAAACAATCTCAATATTTTGGGGTTCATGAAATATTTTGTACAGGTTTATACATGCAAAAACATATTACTATAGATATAACTTGGTTCAAGTTATGTGAAAATCATATTCTTGGACTACTTTTTGAGAATTTGTATTATCAGTATAAACAAAATAATTTGTGAATTGTGAGCCAATGACGTCACAAACTCATGACTGAGTTGCCAATTTGTCTAGTGATTTTCATTGTTTTCCCTAGTTTTTCATGCCACTAAAAATTTCATAACTTTCTTATTAGTTGTACGATTTTCCTCACACTTTTTTTGATCTGTACGTCTTTTCTGCTTCAGTTAAAACCAAGTAATTTTTAGGACTGGACTTCCCCTTTAAGCACGATGCTAATCCGCTACAAGGTCAATGAAGGTCAATCAATTACTGCTTTTGACAAACTGGTAAATTTACCTCTTGCTCTGAATCTAATCTCACTGTCTTCTGCCAATCCATATAGGAGAGAAAGTCAACATCTTCTGCCTCAGCAAGCTTCATTAAGCTTACACTTCCTCGCTTCAAGTCCTCTCCCTGAAAGTAGCACAAAAAAGGGTCCACAATTGATTTTTATCTAATATCTACATGCATGTATATAAGTATAGAAAAATATAGTAACTATAGAAAAAGAGCTGAGGAGCATGGGACTAAGCCTTGAGACAGCCGCAGACAGAGTCGGGTGGAGATCCCTTGTGTCGCCTCAAGCGCCAGATGGCTCAGAAGAGGATTGAGTGTGTGAGTGAGTATGTATATAAGTACTATTACTGATTTCTACAGGTTATACATTTACATGTTTACATGTACATATACATGTACATTGTATAATGCAATCATCAGTGAACTTCGTGAAATGGTACTCCTGTCAGTTTTACAATCTGCTGTAACAAAGTGTAATGACTCAAGAGGGTGAAAGGTATGAGATGAGGTCATAACACCCTAAATGTTACATAACAAACATTGGAAGCAAGTTGTTATGAAAAATAAACTCCCTCATGTAAGAACATTTGAAGCTTAGCCTGCAGTCTTGGTGAAATAACAGCATACAGAAAATTCTGAATTCTTTGTGTTCATATATTTTGTTATTAAAATCAAACTCAGGAGGATGCAACAATTTTATACGATTCATTTCTGAAAAGAATCTATAAATGATGGTGAGAACATTGCTTCAACCTTGCGCTTTCACAGCTGAAAATGTAAAAGTGTTTAATGGTTGTTTTTTTTTTCTCACAACAATAAGTTTTAGCTCATTTCTTTGCTGGTTTTTAATACTAACGTATCAAGCAATTTTGGTCAGAATTTCAGAAAAAGACATTTTAGTGCTATCTGAAAGGGGTTTCAGAATGTACTTGTACAGTATTAACAAAAAGAACACTATTCTGGCCACCACCTCCTACAAATTTCCCAAACAAATTTTTAAAAAGGCACTTGTATATGAACAAATATATATTATACAAAAATATTTTCAAAAATTGAATATGCTAATCTCCGAATAGGGATTTTAATGTGCACGCATCAACACATAGGCTGATAAAACCCCTTCATAAAACCCCTGAAGATGTGGTATATATGTATTTTCTTGCAAATGAACTCTGCTAGATAATCATGGAGAAACATATTTCATTCAGTCACTTTGAAACTGTTCTCACCTCTTCTCTTTTCTCAATGGCAACAAAACTAGTCAGTTGAGTGACGATGGAATACTTCTTGCTGAGATCAATGACATAGGACTTCTGTTCATTCTTTTTTGCTTCATGACGAGTCTTGTCTGGATGAAGAGTACCATCCTCCCAATCTCTGATCACTGCACGGGCTGTCAAACGGTGCAACATCTAAAGAAAGAATTAACAGGTGTATTCTTCAACTTCACCTCTCAAGTGAAAGTCAAATAAAGGAAGCACTACACATATACCACACGACATAATAAGATTTCATTTAACTTGGCACTGCATTTAATCCTCTGGGATTTAAGAGTAGAATAAATGCAGGTCTTACCAGTCCTTTTGTGATACAGAGCTCTGGTGTAGACACCATAGTAGACACTTCCTCCCCATCTATTCTGGCCTTTAAGCAAGCCTAAACAAAACAAAAACAATCCAAAAAGCATACATGGGTTTCACTTCAAATTAATCACGGTTCTCTAAATACCAAAATAACTTGATCATGTATAAAACTTAAAACTGGACAAATAAGATCACCGAATACATGTATGTGACACTAAACAGTGAACAATGCGTTCTGTATGGTATGCCTTCTCCATTAAGAATATGTAGAAACATGTACATGTACTCTGAAAAAATGTTCTTTTTACCAGTAAAAAGTAGTCAAGATGCAAATTCTATAGATATCATTATAGAGATGTCATTATAGAGATTGGTAAAATACATGTAGATAAAACCAGAATAAAAAGCCTCTAATTACATGTTAATTGACCTCTTTGACATTTGATTTTACACCTTATAACCCAAAAGTCTGATCACTTTACATGTATCTCCTCCTAGTCATGAATACAAAATAGTTGAGATATGGTGATAACAAAGGTAAACCAGAATAAAAAGCCTCTAATTACATATTAATTGACCTCTTTGACATTTGACCTTGATACATGTTATAACCCAAAATCTCCTCCTACTCATGAATACAAAATAGTTGAGATATGGTGATAACAAAGTTTAAAAAAAACATTAATTTCACATACATCTGTATAATGACCTCTTTGACCTGTCACCTGTGACCTACATGAACAAAAATCTAATCAGTTCGTCTCATTATGGTGATGCATACTAGTTCCAAGTTTGAAGTTAATGGATCAAATGGTTCTTGAGATATCATATTAAGGCTAAAACCTGCAATTTCAGAATTGACCTCTATTACCTTTGACCTTTGACCTACGTATCCCAAAATCTAATCAGATCGTCTTCCTATGGTGATACATACTAGCACTAAGTTTGAAGTTCATACCTCAAATGGTTCTTGAGTTATCTCTAGAACGAGGCTAACAACTGAAATTTCAGAAAATGGCCTGTGACCTTGACCTTTGACCTACATACCCCCAAATCTAATCAGGTCGTGTTCCTATGGTGATACACACTAGCACCAAGTTTGAAGTTCATACCTCATGTGGTTCTTGAGTTATCGCTAGAACGAGGCTAACAACTGGAATTTCAGAAAATGGCCTCTGTGACCTTGCCCTTTGACCTACATACCCCCAAATCTAATCAGATTGTCTTCCTATGGTGATACATACTAGCATAAGTGTGAAGTTCATACCTCATGTGGTTCTTGAGTTTTTGCTAGAACAAGAAAGCGGGACGGACGGACGGACGGACGGACAACCCGAAAACATAATGCCTCCGGCACCACCTACGGTGGGCGGAGGCATAAAAAAGGTTATTAACTCGTGCTGTACATGTATGTGCTGAATTGGCTCATGGGGGGCAATCATTAGTTATTGAACTCCAGTCCAATAGCAACATTAACTGAAGTTCCACTTGCACTGTGATGTACATATATGTGAACTTAACCTCAGTACAGTACTAAACTGAACTCCAGACCACTATACAATCTACTTATATGGATCTCTGCACTTACTAAACTAAACTTAAGACCAATATACAATCTACTTATATGGACCGTTGTACAGCACTAAACTAAACTTAAAGATAAAGTTGAGTTCTGGTCATGAGATTGAACTGTGAAAGAAATGGTCTCAAAGCAACTGGGAAAGGTTGAATATATAGCCATTAAGAATTGGTGTATGGTGCAAGGTCTTGGAATCACCAAAATGATAAGAAATTGACTCAATCCTGCTAAGAATCACATGCACTGCACACAGAAATGTGTATACGGGACTACACACAAATGTTCGGCCCGAACATTTCAGCTGTTTCTTGTCATATTTTGAATGTGAGGGCATTTGAAGAGTAATCCTTTTCAGGGGACATTTCTACTATGATAATCTTTCAAACTAACATAAAAAGAATGAGAAAGCTCACAAATTATTTTTTACCTTTCCAAGAACTCAACCTTCCCTTTAAGACCACTATACAATCTACTTATATGTACCTCTGTACAGTACTAAACTGAAGTCAAGACTACCAGACAATCTAACGGTACTTACATGTACAGTTAACCTTACATAACTCAAAGTCGCGTAAGTCGAACTTTCCCTAAGTCGAATCAGTTTCTTTGACCAAACTATGCAAAACATTATGTGTTATTTACATTTCCTAAGTCAAATTTTGTATTAAGTCAAACTATTTTTTGTGGTCCCAACAGATTCGACTTAGGCAAAGTTAATTGTACTTGTACTAGACGGAAATAAATACCACAACACAATCTGCAATAATATATATCTGCACACTAGACTCAACTTAAGACCACTACAATGTTTATACACTGTACCTTTGTTCACTACCGGAGCCTAATTAAAAACCACTACAATGTATATACAAAGTCTGTTACTCAATCTACTACCCTCCTCGCAGCACTGGAACATACAGTACATGTAGACCTACAATACATAGCCCTGGATAGCACTACACTAAACCACAAACCTCTATATATCTTACCTCTGTACAGTATTGGACGAAGCCATAGACTACCAATCTGGAGCCATTGAAGAGAGATGTGAGCTGGCGAGGAGCCTGGACTGGAGTTGGAGGGTTGTTATCATGCTGCTTCCATTCCACCTCAAGAGATGATACCGAGGGTTGCTTTGCCTTGCTCAACTGAGACTTCACCTATAAACATCAAATTTATGATAAAATATTCAACTGAGACTTCACATATAAACAGTGAATTCATGATCAAAACTTTAACTGATCTAATGCACTCTGACAATATATTATTTGAATATACATGTATCAATGTATTGAAATATTTACATGTATGTTACAAGTGAATATTATTTAATATACATGTAGGTTTATATGGACAAGTCAAAACAATGAACATGTATAATCATGTCCTACAATCATACGTGTAATCTGCTTCATTTCAGCTTTTATGAACTTCAAATATTCACTTTAATAGTGACTCAAATTCAATTGATTTAATTTCTGCCATATAGCCTAAAGGGCTGTATGCTCTTTCTAAAACTATTCGCACTTTGATACAATACATTGAACATAACATTTCTGGAGAAAAAAAAAAGTTTTCCTTGAAATTGAAATAGCATTTGTGAATTATAAAGCAAGATGTCATGAAGCAGTGTTTGCATGAACATGAACTATGAATAAAGACGATATGAACGAAAACACGTTTGAATTTGTTTGAATTCATAAAACATGTTGAATAAACTTGCTTGCACCATAAGGGTTAAAATGTACAAGTCTAATTTCACAAATGACATACAGTGCTGGTCAAAAGTTTTGAGATGGGTTTTTACTTCTATGTCTATTCCCTACATAACGAGCTTGTCTAGGTGCTGACAAATTTGCTAAAGGTTTGGTTATACATTACATGTTTTATATATGATATGTTCTGAAACATTCAGGTGTTATTTACTTAAACTGTGCTCGGTTGGATACCCACAACTGATGAAAAATGACATAACAATTTATAAAATTTTAAATGATTTTCAGTTCAAAATCAAAAGAAAAACAAAGCATACATTGAATTTGTCCAAAGTAGCCATAGTTTTATTTATTTACTTTCTTTTCAAATGTAATATATTCCTTTAATGAATTTCAGAAGAATTATGATTTGAAATGTCCATTCAGTATTCTAGTACAAATGTTCAGGAAGGTTACTTAGACTTCCCTGTTCAATTCATCCAAGACAAGTTTTGTCGGCTTAGGGTCCAGAGACAGAACATGCCAAAAGATTTGAATAATTCAACCTTTGTTCTTTATTTCTTTCAATAATATGTAGTATATTCATGCTATATAATATACAGTATCAGCAGTTACAAAAATAATGTGATATAACAAGAAATAAAAGCCTTAGTGAGCTTAGTTTCCGTCCCAGAACCCTAAATAGCCTAAGTGGGACGAGTTGAAAAAAAGTGGCAAACAAACATCTTTGGACTGTTGATGCAAGAATACTGGATGAATATTTAAAGTTAACTACTAATGAAAGTAATCATGTAAACATGGTAAATATATCTCATCTACAAGGCTGTAACCAAAACAAGCTGTGGTAAATTTGGGGGATCTGTAAGTTATGAGTCCGTTTTCTATCAATTTTCGACAAAAAAGTATGTTAAACTGCACGTATCAATAGGCTGCTTTTTTGCCAGCTTCATTTTTTAAATTGAAACGGATAGAGAAAAATACCCATGTAAGTATCAAAACAATTTAAGTAGCTTATCTTTATATAGTATCCAAACCTGTAAAATTGCTTTTGAGAGCCTAGAGTAGGTAATTCCACAGGAAATAAAAAACGATGTAAAAACTCGTCAGAAAAATCAGGGTGTACCGAAACTTTTGACCAGCACTGTATATGTAGTAACATTTCTCACTGTAAGGTCATTGCAAGTTCTTTATATTGGAAGAGGGCAAAATACCTTGTTTTCCCATTTTGATTTAGCACTGTTGTCAAAGAACTCAAAAGCACCACAGCCAACCCTTGCCATGCCTTTCAACAGATGTCGGTTAGCACTGGAACTGAAGGGTAAAAAATTCAATTAATTGTACATGTGGTCACCATTCAGTGTGTACAGTCAGTTGACAATTCCCTTACACATTCTGAAACAACAGACAATGAAATGAATGTGTTCTTGTAAGCAAAGCAAGAAGAGAGTATACCATCTAAGGCTGGTATCAGTCACATACACAGATCAACAAATCATTTATAATATCCTTGAATAATGCAGATATCCATACATTACATCCATTCTCTCATAGAACCCTAGTGATTTTGAGTAGAAAATGTACAAACACATAATCATAGACATACATGTACAGTGTACCACGAAAATGTAATCTTTGTGAATGTGTTACAGATCTGTAAAATACTGTACCTACAGATTATAACTTTTGAAATTATCTCTTTCTACCAAGATAAGCATCCCTATTATTTCAATCAAATTTGCAAAGTTATATAACAACATGATCACTACTCTTTTACACTGAAATACTCATGAAATAAATCATACTGTTTTATCATTATATTGCATATAAAGAGCTAAGATCTTTTAATGGCTGTACGACACACGTTCCAGCAACAATTGCTCCGTTTTCTATTTCCTATACTAACCATATTCATAACTTCAACAATGGATCAAACACTATATCTAACCCTATCTCTAAACCTAAACCTAACCTAACACCCAATCACAACCCTAACCCTATATTCTTTGATATTCAATTGTCAGAGAGCAAATGTCAGAGCACCCCAATAGCGTCTTACCTAACACCAAATGTGAAGATACGAGAGTGTGTGTTTTGAGCTATAGCATGCAGTGTGCTTTGCTCATTGTTGATATGACCATCAGATACAAGAAAGAGATTCTGAAGACCCTCTGATCGGAGCAGAAAGTAGGACTGCAGGGGGCGCCAAGCATCAGTATTACCCTGAGTGGCGCAAGCTTGATTAATGAATGCATTAGCAGCTTGCATGGTGGACTCTGTCTTGGCTTGGCTGCTAGCAAATAACTCCTCAAAGCCTGCAAAGAAATAAATACATGCACACTCACTCCATAGAATGTATACAGTGTACATACACTCTAAATACAAGATAAAATGGATGATACATGTACATGTACATGTGTCAGAATATACTCACTGTATAACTGTGCAAGCTATGAGAATACATTCAAATGTAGAACGGATACAGTGTAAGCTATGAGACTAAACTCACTCAAAAGAATGGACACAAAGATATGTGAATATACTCACTCTATATAGATCGGAAAATGAGGAAGCTATGAGAATGCACTCGTTATATAGATTGGATACAGTGTAAGCTATAGAATACACTCATTCTATAGATTGGATACAGTGTAAGCTATGAGAATACACCCATTCTATAGATTGGATACAGTGTAAGCTATGAGAGTACAATCACTCAAACTGGAAACAGCTATGAGAATAAACTCATTCTACAGATTGGATACAATGACTTAGGCTATGAGGAAAAAAAAATCCCTCTCACTGCATCCATTTTACATGACATAATGAACAGACTGTAGGAAATTAGAATGGATTCACTCTCTAAAACTAGAGAGTACTAAACTATATCTACATAATATTGTAGATGTTTCACAAGACTTGTCTTCTTATGAAAGGGGGGGGGGGGATCCAGAATTGCTCAATTTAATATTTCCTTTGGTATTATATCAAATCTGTAAAGAACAAGATTAAATAAAGGGCAATATCCTTTACTGAGAAAGAGACATGAACATGCAGTTCACATGGTAAAAGGAATACCTGTTCCAAATGTGACAACATTAAAGATGCAGTCATCTGGCATGTGATGCAGGGTTAGAAGTAGGATTTGTTTGGCTTGCTTGAGAGGACCTTCTTTCATTGAATTCGAACAGTCCAGTAGCAGGATAATCTCTGCTTTCTCTACACTGCTTGATTCAAAGTCAGGATAAAAGGTAACCATGCAAGCCTAGGAGATAGAAAGATAAAACATTTGATTCAAGATTAGGGTCAAAAGTCATCACGCAAGCAAGCTTATGACACAGAAGTCTGATACAGCACAACAAACAGGATTAAGAGCTTAAGAAGAAACAACTATTGAATCTACAAGCTAAATTTAGTTTGAGGTACTTTAAACTTAAGGAAGTATGTTTGTTGAAAATACATGTACCTGACTGTCTTTGTTGTCAGGATGCTGCTCAACCCACATGCGAGGACGATGGATGTCTACCACACCAACCAACAGTTGAAACCCCTCTTCAAGAGTAGTGCAGTCCTCTGGCAATGTTAAAACAGCCTTGGTGGCTGTTTGCTATGGAAGAAACCATTCTATTTGTAGGTGAATGAGATTTCCAGCAATTATCCATTAGTTTGTTTATATTTTGCTGGTTTTAACAGCCAACCACCTGCATGATGAACAATTCATGATTACCAGTTTATCTCAAGAAACTCAAGATTAGCTTTAATAAGTACGTCATTCTCATATATCAATTTGATCAAGCAAATGAACTACATGTATAAACAAAGGGTGCGGTACAATTTCCAAAGACTATGCATTCCAAATCTTTCATATAAAAACATACAAGTAGTTCATATACATGTATCCATAGGGTCAAGTGTACATGTATGTGACTGTCATGCTGAAATTTACTATTCATGTGTTAATTACACAGATACATGTACCTTGCATATTCCTCTATTATGTCTTGTAAAACAGGAGGAGATGGTCAATGGCTGTGTTTATACAATCCTGACAATATTTTTGTAATCCCAATACTTTTGGGAAAGCTAAGCATTTTTCACAATTTAATAACTTATTAATGAAATGATCATTTGACACTAAACTGCACCTCAAGAAAATTACAATACTCAAAATTACATAATGTAAATGTGAACTGAATGGAATAAAAGTTAAAGTTGGAAGATAACGAAATGCTTTTGCTATACATCCAAAGCATTCGGGGGGGGGGGGGGGGGCTAAGCTTTGTCAAAGGGCACTTTGGTGGGTTTTTTTTTTTTCAAGGATCTGATACCCCTTCCTGATGGACAATTTTGTCAGTTTTTATATTCTTGCAATGTACAGCCATACATGCAGCTCTTCCTTTTGACAAAATTTGGTCTATGACCTTTAAAGGGGAAGTTCACCCCGAAGATTACTGGAGTTTAAAAAATGCAGAAAAAATAAAGAAAAATATTGGCGAAAGTTTGGACAAAATCCGTTAAAGAATAACGGAGTTATGGACTTTTGAAGTTTTGATTTTGTGACGTCACATGCGAGCAGCTCCTCCATTATGTAATGTGATAAATATTCCATAAAATACAGTTTTCTCAGAAAATTTAGAATATTTTCGTCTGTGCATTTGATATATTGTCAGAAATGTTATTCAATACTAGATTCTGAAAAGAAAAAATATGAATTTATCGTGGAACGTAAAAGAAAATGCGAATATATGGAATATTTATTACATGACCAATGGGCAGCTGCTCGCATGTGACGTCACAAATCCAAAACTTTAAATACTCATAACTCTTTTATTATTTGACCGATTTTCATCAAACCTTCGCCAATATTTTTCTTTATTTTTTCTGCATTTTTTGAACTCAAGTAATCTTCAGGGTGAACTTTCCCTTTAAGGGGAAAAATTTTATACCTGAATTTTTAGAGGACATCTGACAACCTATCCAGACAGAAATATTTGTAAGTTTTTGGTGTTTTGTAATGTCCAGTCATACATTTACTGCTATCAACTGACAAAGTTTGGTGCAAGGGGTAGATGGGGTGAAATTGACCCCACTTTGGGGTCAATTTCAAAATTTGGTCTATGACCTTTAAGGGGAAAAATTTTATACCTGAATTTTTAGAGGACATCTGACAACCTATCCAGACAGAAATATTTGTAAGTTTTTGGTGTTTTGTAATGTCCAGTCATACATTTACTGCTATCAACTGACAAAGTTTGGTGCAAGGGGTAGATGGGGTGAAATTGACCCCACTTTGGGGTCTGTCTAGGGGCTAAACCTGACAGCTTTGGTCAGGCAGACAACCATTTTGTCAATGACTTAAATGGCTAAAAGAAACTTTAACAGGTAAAATCTTTAATGGGTGAATGGGTTGACTTTTTGGGACAGGCTCCTGTCTCATGTAAAATGAGAGTATTACATAGTTCACAGCAAGAGCATGTATCAGGACAGTTTATTATATAATGACCATTGACAGCTGTCCTTATGAGTACAATAGGCTAAAAAGTTATGTGTGAGAAGGTCAAAGCAGCATATTTTAATAAGTATATCTTAACAACGTGATAACATGTGATACATCTTCCCATGATTTTCAGTGGGTGTGTGGTAGATTGTATAAATGTGACATCATGTGATATATCTTACCTTGATTTTCAGTGGGTGTGTAGCAGATTGCATAAATGTGATATCATGTGATATATCTTACCTTGATTTTCAGTGGGTCTGTAGTAGATTGTATAAATGTGATATCATGTGATATATCTTACCTTGATTTTCAGTGGGTGTGTAGTAGATTGTATGGATGTGATATCCGCTGCCATCTCAACACACATAGCCAGGGAAAATACACTACACATAAAAAACACACAAATTGAGGCTTTCAGACCATCACATTATAAACCAGAGAATGAGAACAGAACCAACAGAAATAATCCCATACTACTTTTGTTAATGGCTCATACATACACATACTTTTTTTTCAGAAGTCTCAAAATGTTTTTCAGTGTTTATCAGTAGGATATTTCATATTTCAGTAGCAATCTGAAAATATTATATTTGATTCATATACACATATATAAAATATATTTAAAAGGGGTGGAAAAGTTTATGACTGTATAGTGAACAGAATAACAGCCCAATTTCCTTTAAAATAAAAATCCTTATTCCTTCAATACTATGCACAAAGCTCATATGGATTTAATATGATTGATGACTTACATCGATGATTGGTCTTTGATCTTCATTGTGGTGACATCTTTCTGTAATACTTGTGACATAGCAGCTTCCTTGCGCCATGGTGCTACACTTCCTGGCAGGTTGAAAGCAATCTTGTCACCCTCTACAGACAGCTCCACAACATATGTGATCTTAATCACAACCTTCACCTTGGGAGGGAGGTTGCCTACACTCACAGTAAACACATCCTGAAAGTAAACATCATCATAATGACAGCCAAAGTTAGAAAATTGTAGCATGTAGAATGTGAGGAAAAAATCCTTGCAAAATAGACCTAAGGTTAAGCTTTTGCATCTTATTGATCTCTGTTAACATTTGACCAACATGGACTATAAAGCGAACTTTTTATCACAAAAGAACTTTTGCTGAACTCCTAGTATGGAAATCAATTGCACAATCTGCACATGGTTATACAACACATGCTCCAGCGACAATTTCTCCACATCAATTTCATACACTACCCAAATTCTAAACTTCAATCCTTGACCAAACACTATACCTAAATCCTAACCTCTAACCCTAACCCTAACTTAAAACCCATTTTGCAACCCTAATCCTATATCTTTAACAAAATAAAGCCCGGAGCAATTGTCACCGGAGCATACACGTACATGTACAGTATGTGGGAACACCTCTGCACATATGACTAAAAAACATGTAAGCATGACAGATTTGAAACTGTAACATGTATTGCCATCTAGGCAGAATTACCACCAGACCATTCTTGTCCACATTGGATTAGAAATAAATATCTCAGTCCTCTTCTAACTCATTAATATTCATGGTTTCTATCAGGATAATAAATTATGGATTTAAGAAAGCTAATAAAAAACACTTTTATTAACAATCTCTGGTTAAACCAAGTGAACGTAATTATGTTCTTTGTTTTCTACTGTTCTTTTTTTAGGCCTGGTTTGACAAGGTTTCGTAATTAGAAGCTTGGTCTGAAGGATTTCGTTAAAACAAGGTTCCACTGTAATGCAAATTTAATACATAATATAACTACAAAACAAGTCAGAAATAAAATTTATCACAGCAACATTAAGCATACAAATCTTCAAATTGGCAGGATGAAGTCAAACATGAAAACAAATTCCTTAAAATGTGGCAATTATATGAAGTCCAGTACAAATCTATGATATACATGTACAATGTATCATACATATTTGCATTACTAAAATATACATGTACATGTTTGTACATGCTGTTTTCCTCGCAATTTGTAGCAATGAAAGAAGACCACTGAAGTGTTGCCAATTTGAGAATACAAAAATTCAATCAATGCCTTACTGGGGCTTCTTCATCCATCAAGTATGCGCCGTGTCCTTTGCTGATAGCCTCCTTGTATTCCTTGTGTGCCTGAGCTTTCTCTTTCACCATACCTACTATGTGTTTATCTCCAATGAATGCCTCAAAGCCACACACAGCTGCACCATCCTCCAATGGAAAGACATACTTGGCTTCAATAGACTCTCTATTCACATTGTCATACTCTTGAAAGATAACAACCTACAATCACAACAAACAGAAAAAACAATAATCCATACAGTATTTTACACTTGTAATGTAAAAAGGTAATCATATATAAAAGGAGAGAGAAGGATTCATTTGTGTGAATGTTTAAAGGGGAATTAACCTCAAAATATAAATGTGCTTATATTCAAAGATGTAATCTATTCCTTCTTGTTGTCCTACGCAGTTTTGCATTAAAATATACGAGATGGGTATAAATCAAGATTTTCTCAGCAAAATTTATCGTCTCCTAGCCACACCTTGGGGTTGCCATTTTCTTGATACACTGCATGTACATAAAGATATTTTTAATCCGAATGCAAAATTGTCTTTCTTCCTGATACAAAATCCCATTTGAGATTTAAAATATTTAACAGATACATATATTTTAAAAACGAAAATATGTTTTATATTTCTTTGAAAATTAGTATGTTACTAAATAAAAATCTATTTTCTTGATACTATGACGTATGCGACGGAGCAAATTAATTCAAATTTATGGATGATAACCTTCCTGAATGTCAATAGTGACAAACTATGCATTCACCTGCTTTGACATAATGGACTTCAATAGTCAGAATGCGCGTTGTATAAATTATGTTCTGCTCTGCCAAGCAAGCCCAAGAAATCGATTTCTATTTAGCAAAACCAGAGAATTTAAAAAGAAATCTCTGAATTTCAAATTTCAGAATGTATGTATACACCTGTTATGTATTTTCCATCATATATGGGGATTTTTTTTGTAATGAAGAGAAGCAATTTAGCTCTAGGATTAAAAATATCTTCCTGACCGGAACGGTTGCCAATGGTTCATGTACAATGGTTCATGTACAACTCAAGAAAATGGCAGCCCCCATGTAAAGTGTTAGCAGATTATACCGTGTGCTAGAATGTCTTGATTTAAACCCTTTTCTGATATTTTATTTCTAAAGTGCTACAGGCCAATAATTAAGAATATTACATCTTTGAACATACTAAGTACATTTACATTGGGATTAATTCTCCTTTAAATGGTACTGAAGCTAAAGCACAGTGAACATGTATATCTGAAAGATATTTGGTAAAGAGAAGATGAAAAGCTTATTTGTTTAGCCCTTGAATAATCCATTCCAAACCCTTAAATCCTACCATCTGTTACTAATATCTGAATGAAAAAATATATGTATAAAATGCAAACTCCAGTATACATGCATACATTTCAACAATAAGCATGAGCAGTAAGAAACATATTAAATATTTTTTCCAGCAGCAGTGTTTACAAATATAAATTATTGTCAAATAAAAGTAGTAATAAAGAGCCTGAAACCTGGATTGACATAAACATGGATGGATAGTTCAATTTAACAAACACTGATGCATTTACAAGTGCTCACAGAAATTTAAAGTGTCTAAAAACAAATATTGACAGATCCCACTACATGTATGCCTTCCAAACATACTCTTTACCAAAATAAAAGTTTTAATACATTATGTCTATGACTCTGACAAACAATCTTCAGAGGAACAGACATTATTATATGTATAATGGGACATCTACAACGTACATGTACGTGTACATCTATCATCTCAGCTCTGACACATAGATTCTTAAGAGGAATGGACAAAATCACCTACAGAGCTAGATCTATCATCTGAGTCACAGACTTTAAAGAGGAACAAAAATTATTATCTAAATAGCTAGGTCTGAACATCTCAGTTCCAACACATTCTTGATAGAAAATGTTGTCACCTGAGCAGCTAGGTCCATCATGTTGGCTCTGACACAAACATTCTTGAGAGGAATAGGCTTGTTTGCTGTGGTTTGCAAACCACTCACAACTTTGTCATTGGGGTTGGGAACAGCCATCACATCTTTCATTTCTGGAAAGAGATACAAATAAATGAGAAATGTTAAGAGTAAAAAATACTTCCAGGGATATAAAGTTCACAATAAGGGTATATAATTATGTTTGTGGGAAAAAAATGCAAACCCTCAATAGTCCAAAGAGTGTTCAACACTCAAATTCTTGGGCAGGATTTGCTGCCCAAAGCATGGGAGGGGTTAAATAAGGTTAAAGTTATTTCTTCTGGTCAAACCTCTTAAACTGTCCTGACCTTTGTAAATTGTGATCAAGTAATGAGATACACTCACCAACTGGTGGAGGAGCTGGCTGCTCTTTAGATGAAGCTGCAGTAGTATCTTCTGTTTCCATGGGAACAGTATTGGGTTGAGGAATGAAAGATGAAGGATGATCACATTGATCCTCAGGCAAGGAGAACTCCACCAGGTATCTCAATCGTTGCTGATTACCATTGTAGATAGTATACTCATTGGCCTTCAATATTAGACAAACATCATAAAGACATTTTTATTTCTTCAGAAGACAAAAATAAATTGAAAGGAAGAAAAAAGATAAATGTAGCAGAAGGAACAACTGAACTTTTTGACATTAATGTCTTCTCTTCTTTTAATTTCTAATTCATTGTATTATCTATTTTCCTTAAAACTCATAGAGACATTAATACTTTTTTTAAACACCCTTATCAAGAACTGCATACTTATTACTCCCTTGAAAATTTCTAATATAAAGAATCACATTATTATCTTGAAGTCCTATAGAAAGCCAACAATGGAGGTACATGTGTAAAATTTGCCTTTTTCTGAAAGAGCATTTTATAGACTATCCAGAGAATAATACTTGCAAAATCTAAGGAGGGTAGAGTCAACCATTTGGCAGCTATCACCAATCTGATGATGGAATGAAATGAACAGTACATACTCTGAAATCTGATGCTATCTGGCCTGGTATGGCTCCTACACCCTGGATGCTATCATAGCCAATAGGGGGTTGGTTGAGTTGAGGCTGGTAGTGATTCACCTCATGACATCGACCCAATGATACCTCACAAATCATCATGAAACGGGTATTACTTAGAGTGCTCTGGGCAGAGTAACTGGCACTGGTGCTGAAAAAACCCCAATGATATCCTTCTTAATCCTTACTCCATAAACAAATAGCTATAAGTGTGTCATCCCCATCCCCTCCCTCGACCAAACAATAGATCCCCCTCACCATAAAAAAATGTAACATAGAATATGATACAGCATCACTTGGTAAGAGTCAGAAGAAGTACATACACTCTTTCAAAGTGAAAAAAAATGTTTCCTCTTACATCTTACAAATGTAGATTTGATTCTTCAAAATAACACCCATTTCAAATCTTGGACACTGATTATTTATAAATTATGTGCAGGCATTCCAACAGACTCCTTTTAAATTAATGTACTACACCCGACGCTGTTGTTGTATGACTACAGGATTTCTCATCGAACACCCACTCTTTGAAAATGGTCTACAACCTTAGCTCTGTAAACAAAACTAGAATATCACTGAAGGTGATTAATACCCCCACCCCAATGTGTGTGCCACATTTCCTGAGCATTGCTCCAAAAATGAGGAAGTGGTATTTTCACATTTTATTGCCATATGTCGTTACCATGACAACAGTTTGCCACACATTGAAACAATATATCTTGCACATCTTCAGCACAAGACCAATGTGTGTGCCAAATTTCATGAGCATTGCTCGAAAAATGAGGAAGAAGTTCGATCCGCAAGATTTCAACCGATTTATTGCCATAATATGCCGTTACCATGGCAACGCAGTTTCCTACACATGCAAAAACAAGATAAATGCGACTGCGTCTCTTTTATGCCTCCGCCTAAATTCAGTTGATGGCTCAAACTGTTCTTGAAATGTTGTGATAACCAGAATAAAAGTCCTCTAATTACATGTTAATTGACCTCTTTGACATTTGACCTTAAACCTTATAACCCAAAAGTCTGACCACTTTATTTCCTCCTACGGTGTAGTAATAATAAAAAATAGTTGAGATATGGTGATAACAAAGGTAAAAAAACATTAATTTCACATACACCTGCATAATGACCTCTATGACCTGTCACCTTTGACCTACGTGGACAAAAATCTAATCAGTTCGTCTCATTATGGTGATGCATACTAGTTCCAAGTTTGAAGTTAATGGATCAAATGGTTCTTGAGATATCAATGTTAAGGCTAAAACCTGCAAATTTCAGAACTGACCTCTATGACCTTTGACCTATATACCCCAAAATCTAATCAGATCCTCTTCCTATGGTGATACATACTAGTACCAAGTTTGAGGTTCATACCTCAAATGGTTGAGATAACAAGTTAACAAGGCTAACACCTGAAATTTCAGAAAAATTGGCCTCTGTGACGTTGAACTTTGAACTACGTACCCCAAAATCTACTCAGATCGTCTTCCTATGGTGATACATACTAGCACCAAGTTTGAACTTCATACCTTATGTGGTTCTTGAGTTATCGCTACAACAAGAAAGTGGGACGGACGGACAACCCGAAAACATAATGCCTCCGGCACCACCTTCGGTGGGCGGAGGCATAAATATGTCTTGGACAGGTCCATCCCAAGACAAATGTGTGTACCAAATTTCATGAGCATTGCTTGAAAAATGAGGAAGTAGTTCGATGCGCAAGATTTCAACCTAATTTATTGCCATTATATTCCGTTATCATGGCAACGCAGTTTCAGACACATTCAAAAAAATATGTCTTGCACATCTCCATCCCAACACAAATGTGTGTGCCGAATTTCATGAGCATTGCTCAAAAAATGAGGGAGTAGTTCGATTCGTAAGATTTGCAACAGACCGACCGCCCGACCATACGCTGATTCCTATATACCCCCTGCAAACTTCGTTTGGCAGAGGTATAATTAGCATTTGTAATGGCCCAACACTAAACATTAATACTAAAATTGCACCATTGCCTCAAACAATGCAGTTATACTTTTGTCTATAGAGTAATGGGTTCGTTTTTAACAACCCCCCCTCTGTTCTCATCACTTATATGTACGTGTACATATAAGTCACATTTATATTATTGATGTACCAGAATAAATGTAAATGTAAAATGTTAAAGCGGAATAAGCTCTTTAAACAAAGTTGGTTTGAGTGGAAACAGGAAAAATTAAAAAACAGACGATTTCCAGAAAAAATTGGACAACGAATAAGAAGTATGTTACTATTTACTTGAATACCAATATATTGATAAAAGAAATCTCCAACTCGCAATTTGACCATGACGTGTGATGTCATACAGAAAGAACTCTCAATAGAAATTTCCTCTTATTTCATTTTATTGATAGAACAGACTTTTCTTTGATACTTAATTGGACAACGAATAAGAAGTATGTTACTATTTACTTGAATACCAATATATTGATAAAAGAAATCTCCAACTCGCAATTTGACCATGACGTGTGATGTCATACAGAAAGAACTCTCAATAGGAATTTCCTCTTATTTCATTTTATTGATAGAACAGACTTTTCTTTGATACTTAACAGATGACATATTTTAAGATGTCTTTCCCTGGAAAAAAATAAAGGTCTGTTACACAATCAAATTGAGAAAAGGAATACTTAGAGTATTTTGGATACAACTCAGATGAAAAAGATCTCCCTGTATGACATCTCAAATCATGACTGCTTGCTAATGAAATTCTTAAAATCATCAGTAATCTAAATCCCCCCCCCCTAAAAAAAAAACAACAAACAAAAAACAAAAAACAAAAAACAAAACAAAAAAACAACTTAAACTACATATTTTTGTCTGTTTTTTCAAAAACTTACACAATTCTATTTCTCTTTTTTCTGCTTTCATGAAACTCCATTTTTGGATAAAGTATTGCTTCTAGTACATGACTGGAACATAACCAAGATCATCATCATCAAGGCTACAGTATCAATCATATCAAAATCTAATACAACATACTTCTAGACAATTTATAAGTGATTTATAACAAGGGTAATATGCTGCAATTAAACTTATTCTTTAGAAAGCCATTTGGACAAACGAATCCTGAAAGATACCTTTGCAAATTGTTTGAACATTATAATAATATACCTAGCACTATCAGCAAAGTAGATTCCATGTCCCAGCATACCAACATCAGTCCGCTTGCCTCCTAAATCCTCCACCACAATCTTGGGCATCTGCAATCCTCTATGTTAATACAATACAATAATACACATTCATACATGTAGATGAAAAAGAGATATCGCACCATGACAAAATATTATAAAGTAGTGAACTTAATGAAGTTTAGAAAACTGTATTTTTAAGACACTCCTTGTGAAAAGTGCTGTGCATTTTCTCTCAACTGAAAACTTCAAAATGTGCTTCAACTGTTTCCTAAAACTGCTATGAGCTATAAACCCTCTTAAAAAAATCTACAAAGCTGAGCACTGGACATACACTGGATAAAAAGGTTAACTTACTGATCTCAGAATTATAATGAATGCACACCTCATGTACATCTTCAAATTATTAGCCAATGAACACATAAATGTAAAATGTGTTATCAATTTCTATCCATTTTTAAACACATTAAGATTCTTTCACAATACAAAGGAATCAAGCTCGGCGACATGACGTTATTTCAAAAACAAATTTCTTACATTTTAACCAATCTTAAAGAGCAATTCATAATGCTACTGGAATTTAACAAGACATACAATATACTACAGTCTTACATGCATCTCATACTATAACATGGCATTCTATCAATGTGACATCGTACCATCTTATACTGTTCACTGTACTCTTCATTCTTCAGATCATTTAAATATACTAACTACAGAGATGCCAACCTCTCGACACAAAAAAAACAGACTGGCTACCTTAGAAAATCAGATTTTCCACACAAAAATCAGATTTTCACGAAAAGAATGTGACATGCATTATTAGCACAGCTTATCACGAAAATAAGGACCCCAAAGTGTTCACAGACATCTAATGAATGAAAAATACCAAACCATAAGAAAAAAAAAAAAGTGTCTAAGAAGAGACATTTCATAAATCAAATGTGAAAAAAAAAGCCAAGGCTCTTACAGGGCTCCACACAAACTCTTTTTCCAGGCAGGGACTGCCCAATGCGAAGATTTTAATATTTTTGACATTTTGGGGGTCCAGGAAAAAAAAAGAAAATGAAATAAGAAATATGAAAGGAACTGCATATTATTCAACAGCAGTCTACTACTGATCCTTTTGATAAGCCTAATTGTTATCTGAAATGTGTCACTTATCATTCAATCTACAAAGTAAAAAAAAAAAAAAAAGAGGAAAAAAAATGAGAAAAAAGGGGGTGAAGTGGCCCTTTCATGTTTAATATTACGGGTGTGGGTGTGTGTGTATGTGAGTGTAAGGTTGGGTGTAAGGTTGGATGTACGTTTGGATGTGCATATGTGTTTATTAAAGAGGCTAAATTTCCTTTTTATACCATTCACAAACAAATATAATACACTATCACACCCCAGTAGTTTTTCAGATACCTTAAAAATAAAAGAAGTGTTTGAAAACGCAGAAGTACATATAATTTACTTTTCATTTTGGGGGAGTCTAAACTTGGTTAGAATGTGTCAGTCATCTACTCAAATATACTGTATGATGAATTTATTATCAAATATTATATGCAGTATTCAAATAAATGATGATAACTAAAGTGTTTCCAAAATTGAAATTTTTTCAAATAAGCAGCTCAGTGAGGCATTTACTGCCGAACTCCTCCCCCGAAGTTCAGGCAGCCAAGGCTGTTCAGAACAGCTCAGATTACCAGCGCTATCATGACAGACTACTGGCGAAATGGAGAATAGTTTCATCAGTTTTGAACTAAATGCAGAGAAAACAGGGACAAACCAAGTCCAAAAATACAGTTTCTGACATTTTTTGATCTGAAAAATGTCACTCACGACCAAAATCAACCTTGGAATTTAGGGGAGAGCTCAGTAAAAAACCGCGAGTGATGCAGTCAATTTGAGTGTACAAATGCATCACAGTACGGTGGGTGCCACTCCTAGTACTCACATGGGGTACTTATCACAAAAGAATGTGAGACGAATACCATAGACTTCTACTGAGTCGGCAATAAGTAATGGACATACCCCCATCATAATTGCTTTCTTAAAGTGATTGATTAACTTTGTGAAAAATTGTAAAATCAGCTCAAATGCCAGTGAATTGTGTGCAGTCCTCTAACTACATAATTAAGGATATCTGAAAGTATGAGAGAAAATGGAACCCGTTTACTATCCTAAAAAAGAGAAAATCGCGATTAATCGCTAGCGCAAGTCGCTCGGCTTCTTCGCTGAGCTGCAGTCACAAAAACCAAGCACCAGCGCTTGGCGATTTCAGAGCGGGTTTCCAGCCCGTACGGTATTCTGTGATAGAGTGAGGTATGCCAACCGTAAGAATTCTTTAGGGTTCGGTGGTACTCTATCCCGACATCAATGTTCAGTCGTAAATATCTTGATATATAAACGGCCGATCAGCTTATAAAACTCAGGCGATTCCTGTCTGAGCTAAAGGTTTGCAATTATAATTACAGCATTAGCTGGAACAGTGATTTTTTTTTCAATCCTGGGCAAAGTTAATCAATGCCTTTAAAGGGGTTCCCCCAGTGAGAGAAGTGCGATAAACTCCCAAACTGAGGTTTTGTTTGTTTTATTCTTTAAAGAGAGAAAAGAAAAGAAGGGGGAAAAAAGATTGGGAAATCATATTTTTTATTGGCAATATCGTACTGTCGTATTTTACTGTTTTTATCGTATTAAATACGATAAAATCGTACTAGTAGGCATCTCTGTAACTATTGAAGTTTTGAAAATATATTGTAATGACAAACCTAACTTATTCATATTTTGAGCCTGTAAATGTATACTGCAAACAGTTTTCACTAGTTTATCATATACACACTGAATTCACAAATGTGCAACTCAATGCATAGCCTAACTCTGTAGCTCTTTAATAACTTCTCATTCTGTTACAATGTATTTGCCCAAATCCTACATCATACTCTCCCATGAATCCTATATCATAATGTAACATCTTACATTACATGTACATCATACCTATATTCTTGATACACAGTATCAAAATTTATCACTATGGACCTTGTTTTTTGTTTTTTTTATCAGAACAAGCCATGTTGTACTATGTGAAATCAGAAGTATAATCATGTTCATACATACCTTGAAAGAATCCCAAGGAAGTTGGATGGTTTGGAGGAGTGAAACAAAAGCTTCTTGTTGCCAAGGTGATAAGTGAAGTTCGAGTTTTCTACAAATCGATCAACTGCAAAGATTTTCTTCACCTTGAGGGCTTGATTCCTTTGAGAGGACAGAACAAAATTGATAGAAAAACTTCTAAAGGTAATGTGTGAGTCAAGGACTGGTTTTAAACTTTTTTGCTGAGAATTACGACTGGAAATATTTAACTTGATACATGTATCTCACAGGAACCTTAGCAGGCTTGTTAAATAGAACATACAAACATGAGAATAAATGATGTTGTGTAGGGGAGGAATGCTTGCATTATTAAGAAATGACAAGTGAAGTATATTAGTTTTTCTGGGTATAGTGATGAAAACTTCCAAGAAAGATGGTATTCAACAAATAAAGAATCTACTTCCAAACTGATAAAAACATCCTTTCATTCAAGGGTGCAGCCACAATTACATGTACATGTGATTTTCATTCAAATGCAATAGATCACTGAAATCTTTGCAATTCTCATTACATTTATTTAGGTCAATATCCTTGTACATGTACATGCATGAGTACAAACAATTTCTTTCATGCCCCCAAAATTGTAACAATCAAGATAATCTGTTTTGGATAATGTGTAACACAATAACACAACATTCCTACATTAGAATTTATTTAATAAAGTTTAAAATCATTACTCTGACTTTAGCATCTCCTTTCCGTGGCACAGAGGGCATTAAAAGGAATAAATCCTATCCCAACATTCCATGCCATAGACAGATTAAAGCTCATGTGCAATTTAGGTGGCAACAAGGAAACTGAAAACAAATGTGTTAAATACATATAGTCTCATGTTGTTCTCCTCAATGTGCAGGAGACCATTTGGTATTCCATTCATGATTTCCAGTGAATTTTAGTATAAATATCTGTGAGGAACACTTGATAATGGCTATACACTGCCATGTGCTAGGACGCTTTTACCCCGATGACTGCCTGCACAATCTCCATGCTTTGCACAGAGATAGTGAGTGTATAGCATCACAGTCCCCCATACATGTAGGTATTGTGTGTACACGTTTTAGTACAATGTGCCATTGTAGGAGTTTACATCCCTGTCCCGGTATCTAAATTATTTTTTACCTCTCACTTGTCTAATATTTAACTTGAGGAGGAACAAACTTAACAGCAGCTTAATTATGCTAGTATCTTGCTATTTATCATGTAAAATCAAAGAAATCTGATGAAAGTTTTTGAGGGCTTACCAAAACTGCACATTACCTTCAAACTAATAGAATCTTACATATAATATTTTGGACTTAAAATCTAAGCTTGTATTCCTTAAAAATACAAAATGGGTTAATGAACGGTGAAGTTATATCAGTAACGTACAAAGTAGGGGTTCGCGGGGTACGCGCACCCCCCCCCCCCCCCCTTAGGAAAAAAAAAAGGTTTAAAAAAGTCATTTTTGTGGTTGAATGGAGGAGCTACGAAAATTTGCAAACATTGAAAAAAAAAAATCAATTTTTGCTTTTGTGTGGTGTAATATATGAATATGTTTCAAAGTTTGGTTGTACCACAAAAGAGCCCCCCCCCCCAACCAAACAAAGACGCCCTAGTGCAAGACACTGTACGCCTACAAGCTAGCTGGGGATTATTGCTATTAACCAACCAAATCTAAACATCGTGTAAATTGTACAAGTTTTGATTTGTCAATGACGCCATATCAAGATGTATTGTCAGGCTGTTAGCAGGGGCATCGCTAGAAGGGGGGAGGGCGGGGGGTGTGGGGGTGTTACACCTCTACTCAAAATTGCTGTCGGCAAATGTGCCACCTCTGCCGGTAAAAAAAAAAGAAAGAAAAAGGGAGAGGGAAGAGGGAAGAGAAAAGGAAAAGAAGAAAAGAAAAAGCAGAAGAGATAAGAAAAGAAAAAAGAAAAGTTAAAGGAAAGGAAAGAAAAACAGAAAGAAAAGAAGGAAAAGAAAAGGGAAGGGAAGAAAAAAAAAAGGAAAAATTGGTCAATTTTTTTGCTCGCTCGCTTCGCTCGCCCGCAAGAACACTGGAATTTTAATATTCGGGCAAAAGGCATTCCCTTTCGGCAAGGGGCTGTAGCCCCCCTGCCCCGCCCCATAGATTTTCAAAGTTCCGATATTGATATGCGGGCAGCAAGGTGCTAGAATATCCAAATATTCGGGAAGCAATGTTCCCAGTTAATAATATTATGTAACTTGTGTAACTTCTGTACATTTCCAACAAGAAAAGTTTTTAAAAAATTTGCTCGCTCGCTTCGCTCGTTCACAATAACACTACAATTTTAATATTCGGGCAAAAAGTGTCCCCCTTCGGCAATGCACTAAAGCCCCTACTCCCCCCCCCCCCCCACCCCCCAGAGATGTTCAAAGTTCCGATATTCATATCTGGGCAGCGAGGTGCTGAAATATCCAATATTTGGGAAGCAAGCTTCTCAGATCAGAAAAATCATACCTGATTTTATTATTTGCTAAATAAATTTATGTATCTACCTATTATTGCTAGTTTGGTCCAAACTATGCTACCATAGAGAAACTAAAAGTCACATTCGCACATGCCCCACCCCCGAATGGCGCCTTCCCATAGTCACATGCGCGAGCGCATGCTTGCCATCTTCCTCTAACGAGCTGCCAGGGACAACGTTTAGGACAAGTTGCTTGGCAAGGAGAGGGGAAGGAGGGAGGGACATACAATGTAGGTAGATACATAAATTTATTTAGCAAATAATAAAATCAGGTATGATTTTTTCTGATTTACTACAATAACGGGGGTCAACGGCAGAAGATGCCGCCTCAGAGACGAAGTCGCAAACCGCACTTCTCCAGAAGGAAAGTCCTTCAGATAAAAGGAAGTGAAGGAATTGAGAGACCGCCAAAAGGCGGCCCTCAAGAAGACCTCTAGAGCAATGCCCTGAAAGGCACTCAAGAAGTGCCAATGCTTCTGGTAACATGCCCTCTAGGTTTGCTATCTGCGAGAAGGGCCTCAGGGCCAGCGGCCTGGATGGCCTCGACAATCCGTCTAGAAGTGGATTCTCTAGAAACAGGGGAGAAAGGTTCGCGAGTAATGAGGAAATTTGCTCGTCCGAGCGGCAATTTTTGGTTCTAAGTACCATTTTAGCGCCCTCACCGGATACCAGACTTTGTCCTCCTTGACTGAGGAGAAGTCTGACAGAGGGCTGAGAAATACCTCAACCGATCCGGAGGAGGCCCTCTGGTTTTGGCTACAAAGGAGGGCTTGGGAATAAGGCGAACACCTTGCCTTTCCCAACGAATGCGACCGGGAGAGGTACACAGAGCATGAAGAGAACTTCTTCTCTGCCCTGAAGCTACAATGTATAGCGATAAGAAATTGGTCTAGACAGACATGATGGAGAGACACCTTGCTCATCGGTTCAAAGGAAGGCTTTGATAGCACGTCCAGAACCTTAGGAAGGCTCCAAGCAGGAGACAGCTTCGGATTTGCTGGTCGTTGTAAGAAAAACAATCTCAGCAACAGGTAATGGGAGCTAGAAACTCCCAAGCCGTCCAGAAAGCCAACATGAATGGCGGCAATGGCAAAGCGGTATCCACGGAAGTGGAAAGAGATCTACTGTTATCAAATAAGATCAGAAAATATGCAATTGTGCCTACCAAAGCCTCACGGGGTGAAACCCCGAGGTCTTCACACCAAACTGAAAAGGCCTCCAGATGGGAGTTGTAAAGAGATCTCGTGTAATCTCTACAACTCTGGACTAAAAACTGAGAGACTCTCTCTGAGAGTCCCGAAGCTCTAGCGTCTCCCCCGAAAACGGCCAAGCGGTCAAGTGAAGGACCTCGGGCCGATGATGGAGGATCCCGGATAGAGGCTGAGACACCAGGTCTGGCCTCAGCGGGAGCGAAAACGACTGTCCATCCAGGAGGGACAGGAGTAGGGGAAACCAAGGTCCCCTCGTCAGCGCGGGGCTACTAACAGGACCCACGCTCGATCCTCCTTGATCTTTCTCAGGACCTGAGGGATCAAAAGAGACAGAGGGAAAGCATACCCTCGAAAGTGTCCCAAAAAGAGAGCGAAGGCATCGAGTGCCCAAGCCTCCAGGTCCTGTACCCGAGAGCAGTACCTCGGAAAGACGGTGGTTGAGAGCGGTCGCAAACAGATCGATCTCTAGCGGCGCTCAAGTCGCACGGAGAAGATCAAAAACCTCCTGATGGAGGGACCACTCGGATGGGAGACACTTGCCCCGGGACAGAAAGTCTGCTATAAGATTTTCTTGTCCGGGAAAGTAGGAGGCTATCGGGACAATGTCGTTCGTCCGACACCACCTCCATAACTGGGCGGTAAGAGAGTTCAGGGAAACTGAACGAGTTCCACCCTGACAATTGATGTAGGCAGCAACCGTGGTGTTGTCCGTAAGGATAAGCACGGAGTGCCCCACAATTGTGCGTTTGAAATGGCGGAGCGACATGAATGTCGCCAGCGTTTCCAGCACATTGATATGGGGAATGGCGTGCAGATGAGAACAATCCCCCCAAATCATCTCGCCCCACAATGGCCGCCCCAGCCCAGAAGGGACGCATCTGTCGAGATGGACACTGACGGAAAAGGGGTGCAGAGAGGCTTGCCTCGAGCAAGAAACGTCTCGTCTGCCCAGGGGGCGAGAAGACGTCTGATCTCCCTCGGTAATGGAATCCATACCCTGAGGGAGTCTACGCTCGGCGAATAGAACTTCAAGAGGTGCCTCTGGAAGGGCCTCATCAGAAGTCTGCGGTCTGGCAATACCTGCACCAGTGCAAGGTAGCCCAGAAATTGAAATCAGCGCTTGGCCTGTAACTTGTGAGAAAGACGCTGAGACCGAGCAGCTGACGTAATTGTCCGAATTCTGTAACAACCTGATTCGGGATGTCTATCTCCGCACCTAAGTACACTGGGGTACGGGAGGGAGACAGCTCCGACTTCTCCCAGTTGACTAAAAAGCCTAGCTCCTGAGTAGTCTGGAGCAGGAGGTGCAACTGGTCTCGGAGCACCGGCTCTGAATGTGCTACCCGGAGCCAATCGTCCAGGTAGACAAAGAGTCGGAGCCCGGGTAAAGACGCGGGGAGCTGGTCTCAGCCCGAAAGGTAAGGCACGAAACCTGAATGTTTCGCCCGCTGCGAGGTAGGGGGTAACCACCCGCTCTTCTCAACAACTATCTTCAAAAAATGAAGAAGTTCAGCCTGATTGACCGCTGAGGGAGAAGGGTCTGGCTTCATGGGAGAGGCCTTGCCCTTCTTCCCAGTCATAGTCTTAGGTGTGCCCGAGGCAACCTTGGACTTCGACTTGAAAGAGACTTGGCCGAATGGTGCCTTTTGGACTTCTTGCAGGGGGGGGGGGCAGAGCCCTCCGGAAAAGAAGTCGACACCCTGGCCGTACCCGAGAGGCCGTGCTTGGCAGGGCGCTCAGATGCTCTCTCACGGCTACGCTTGGCCCGTTTAGAACGGGGGGTAGCCGTCTCCGTAGTGACTGGGGCTGAGTCAGTACTCGCCGAGTCACTAAGAGTGTATAGATCACTGGATGGAGAAACTCCAGTGTCTTTGCTCAGGTGGGAGCCAGAGGTCGGAACCCCGACGGCTCCCCCTGAGCGGACACGAGTGCCAGTGGCCGGTAATCCGGCGACACTCACGCCCTGAGTTTGGGGGCCAGTGGTCGGAAACCCGACAACCCCCTCGCTGGGACCGCGAGTCCCAACTGATGTTGTAAAGCCGAGCCCGGCCACTGCCGGGCTAGCAAACAACGAGGTGCTTGTCCCTGTCCGAGACCCACTCTCCGCAGGGGTCCCTAATTTACCTTATGTCGACAAGCCTGGGGAGATAATCTCTGACCGAGTCGACGGCTTCACGCCCGTACCCCCGTACCCCCGGTGGCAAGTGTACTGCGTTTCATCGTAGATGAAGCCGTGACACTAGCTCCCGCCGTGTCAACCTGCACAATGGCGGGGCCGGTACGGGTAACAGGATTCAGAGGAGGAGAAGAACTCATACTGATCCTAAATCAATAAGAAATAAGAGGCAAGTACGTAAGGGTGTACAAAAAAGAGCTGCCAACCTCACTTGACCAAAAATCCTATTCTCAACTGTCGTGTACTTTCCTACACAATATCTCAAGGATTGCGAATTTTGTTTATTTTGTAGTAATTTATACATGTATACAAGTAACTTTGACAAGCTGCGTCAGATGGTCTGCCGTAGAAAACGGCAAATTGTGTCCAATGAGGAAATTGGCCATTAACATCTCAGCTCTTATTACTGAATAGTCTGTCTTCTGCCAAAATGAAGAGAGAGGACTCACATTCTTCATGGCTTGCACAGCGTTTTGATGCTTCTGTCGACTAATGTGCAATGAAATGTCTTTTGCACCACCATGTGAAATGGAGAAGTCACATGCACATGCCGTACATCGAGCACTAAAATTGTCCTTCTTGCTGGCTACTATGAAAGGCCATCTCGAAGTATACTCCGATAAGAATGTTTGTTTCCGAATTCCAGATCCCGATTTCGATGTCATGATCAAAATATTTGCATTTCATGCGACGATCACAGAATTATAGCGAAGCTCGAAGTTCGATTCCTCACAAAACTCACTCGGCCGGTCCTTGAGATCGAGAGCAGCTGCTGCTGGTCAGCACCACCTGACGTCCCCCGGAGTTAGCTCGCTAGCTGCCGGTGAGGCGCTTGCCTCACAGCTGCAGCAGATTACGCACGCATACGCAATCATGTACAATGTCAATGAGAGATACATAAACACACGTAGACACATAGTTATTTTTTTGATAAATCGTATTTTACTGAGAAAAATCCTAGTGTCGTATTGTCACTGAAAAATCGTACGAAATAGGATAAGATCGTACTATTTGGCAGCTCACAGTATTTCTAAAGCAAATACAAGCACAACTAAATGCGAGGGAAGGAGCTACGCAAGAATAAATAACACCCCTAGGGCTATGCACGAAAACTATTACAAAGGAAAACCCTAACAAATACAAACAAGTGCTAAGCAGCGGATTGCTAGCCCAGCGAACGTGCGTAAAAACTACATCGCCGGGAGGAACAAAAGGGGAAGAAAAGCGAGACAGAATTTGATTTAATTTCCTGTCTAGCAAGAAAAGTGACTGGCAAGTCCGTTCCACCATATTAATAAGAATTAAAAAGAGGACGGAATTAATTTATCAAAGCAGATCAGAAAGGCGCAAATCAGAGATAAAATTCGATTTAGGCGCAGCGACTTATCTGACTGTTGTCATTCCTCGGCAGCGAGAATGAAAAGAGGAAGATGGCGGGCGTGCGCTCGCGCATGTGACTATAGGAAAGTGCCATACAGGGGTGGGGCGTGCGCGAATGTGACTTTTAATTTCTCGATGGTAGCGTAGTTTGGACCAAACCAGCAATAATAGGTAGATACATTAATTTATTGTAGTAAATAATATTATGTAACTTGTGTATGTAACTTCTGTACATTTTCACTATGAAAAGTAAAAAAAAAATTGCTTGCTCACAAACACTTAGAAATTGAAAAGTTGATATTCAGGCAAAAGGCATCCTCTTCAGCAATGGGATCAGCCCCATCCCCCCCCAAGGATTTTTCAAGTTCCGATATTTGGGCAACCACCACTTCATATTCAGGCAGCGAGGTGCCAGAATATCCACATAATTTGGGTAGCGAGGTTCCCAGATAATTATGTAACTTCTGTATGTAACTTCTGCACATTTTCACTATAATTTTTTTTTTATTGCTTGCTCGCTTCGCTCACTTGCAAAAATTTAGAAATTGAAAAGTTGACATTTGGGCAAAAGGCATCAGCCTCCTCTTTGCCAAAAAATAGGCTGTATGATCAAGATCTCGACATCTGCGGTTTTCTTTTATTATTTGAGTGGGGGGATTAGTGTACAATATTTTTGTCGGCAAATTTGGGTGTCACACACACACCCTCCCCCCCCATTGAAAATGTTCTAGCGACGCCCCTGGCTGTTAGTTACGGTAGACTCTATATAATACAGTAATAGTAACTAGTATGTTATTTACCTTTGTTCGACTTTTTTATCCTACAAAGTAATGAACTACAGTCATATGTGAGCCGGTCTCCCCATGATTTTGAAGTTTTAGAAGTAAAATTATTTGTGATGTATTTGGTCAGAAATTTGGGGTAAAATGCTCTGAAATAAGGCAGAGATTGCACCAGAGAGCATCTAAAACCCCCGCTGCAAGGGACTTCGCGCTTTGCGCACATATCTCTCTACTTAAGGTGCGAACCCCCCTCTAAAAAAAGCTTGTATGGTCTTGTATATACCGTATCATGGTACACATTTTTTATTCAAGATGACATATGCAAAAAGGAAGCAGTTCAATGATTTTTTTAACTTTTAGAACTTGTGTTTTGAAAAGTTATTTGTGACATACACTGTACATGTATGTTTGCAAATTTTGTGACATGGTACGGAATAGTATCTAAAGGCATTCAAACTCTCAACCATTACAATGACAGTCAAATAAACATTAAATTTTTTTTAAAAATCTTACCCTGTTGTGCTGTCTTGAATTAGTCCTAACACGTGCAGGTGTTCTGCCGAGTCGCTAGATAGCTGTTCAATGTGACAACGTAGAGTACGATACTTGGCCTCTGTACTCCCACGGATTGACCAATCTGTAGCCTCACTCACACTGTGCACATCACTTAGCAACTGTAAAAAGGATTTAAACACAGTTAACAAACAATATTTCACTCCTTTTATCAAATGAGCAACAGCTCAAATCTTTCAGCCATTGCATTTTACTCTGTGATATCCTTACAAACTGACCTGACTAATGCCCCGTTCTCTGTTGAAATCCTTAATACAAACTGACCTGACAGATACCTTGTTGATATCCTTATAAACTGACCCGACAAATACCCTGGGGTGGTATTCTGAGCAACCCTTTATTTATAAAACAATTGGTATTCTGAGACCACCTTTTATCTCGAATTTTATCTCGGTCTCATACCTCTCGCAAGCTTATATACAGTTGTGTGCATGATATGTGCAACTTTAAACGCTTACGCCCATCATATTTTGTGGGAGAGATAAAATTAAACTTAAAATAGGGTAGGGGCTATTTTCTCTCTAGGACGCATGTGATTGGTGAGTGCGATATTTTTGGACAAGTATGGTGCTAATCATGTGATCAAAATAAACAAAAAGATACTGAGTACTGACTACATTTCTCAAGCAACATTCTTATATGATTATCGATTTCCATTGCAAGAGTCTTGCCCACTAATATCACATTTGCAATGATGCTTGTGATAGTGTTCTAAAAACCTTTGAAAGTACCTCAGTAATTTGCACAGAAATCCTAGCGAAAGCGCGTTTGCGTTTTGAGGCATGCATAGTGAAAATTGTAAAAATGGCGCTGTTGGAAGATATGGCAAGAGCGCCATCTATGTCGAGAATAAACACTCTAGAAAATGGCACCCACTTGCGAGTTATTTGAGTACAGCCTAAATTGTGATATTGTCTTGATTGATGATTGAGTCTGGTATAGTAATGATACCTATCAGAACATAAAGAAGTCTAACATGGTGTCAGGAGTCGTAGGCTACAGTTTAGGTATAATTTGGGTGAGTTTCAGGCTGTGAATGTGCCGATTATGCGAGAGAGACTGCATATTTTTGTGAACTCAGTCCCATTAATGCAACTTGCAAGTTCGTGTATTGTCTGAATCATAGACAAATTAAAACTTATAGACGGAAAGGTAGCACGCGCGGATTGCCTCATTTGCATATAAGCTGTCGCGTCACCATTCAGTCTAACCGTATTTGGCTCCGCCCCTTTGGTAACATTTCATTTTCCCGAAGCCCCCGATACCCCCAAAATATTGAAAAGTATCGAGAAACACCTTATGCATTATTCATTTTTGTTTTGCATGCTCCGATTTATCAAACTTTGATTGGACCGGACCTTATGAATATAAATGTTCTTCAAAAGAAATGATTTGACCTCTTTTCGTCACTTCCGCTGTGAATATGACGTCATCCGCACAAAGTAAAAAACAGTTGTGGAAAGTTTAGAGGTGAGTACTCTTGAATTCATGCTTAATTTTCGAAAATTAGAATATAATATTACAAGTTCTGCCATTGTGAGTAATCTGTTTCAATTTCTCTACATTTTGAAAGGATTCTACAGAGCTGTATGTCATGAAACAATGTGTAATCTACTCTCAAACTTTCAATTCAATTTTCATCGTCATGAGCTAATGTTGCAGTTCGATTTCCCCTTACCACCCTGTCACTCGTGACGGATTACCTGGACTTTCGGGCGGGACTATCTCGATACGTTTTGATAGATGATCTATTGAATTAAAGAGATGTCGAGATGTCATGGCTGACAAATTTAGTAAACCTCGAAATAGATCGAAGTTTGTCTGTATAGTCAAGGATAGTATTTCCGAACAGATGGTGTTACCGAATGTGTACAGTTAAGCGCATAAAATGGCTTTCATACGTGTGGGACTACGCGTATCTTCTCCACACTATTGAAACAAAGAACACGGTACAAGATCATAAAATGAGGCAAAAAAATATAATATCTTAGGGAATGCTCTCTGGTCATCCCCAGTCATCACCCCATTTGCCCCAAATTGGGGTAAGTTGTGTCTTTTTCCCTTAGATTTCACACGCTCGGAAATACAATACCTTTTTCAAGTAACCAAAAACGCTGCGTCGTTGGGAAGGGGTTCACTCGGAAGGGAATATCGTATTAGATCTACGTTCTCTTTTTCAAATTCCATCAACTTCTTTTTCTGTAGGACTTTGAGCATTCATTTTCTAAGTTTGACAGATATTCGTTTGATATTTTATTTGCTATCGTTGATTTTCTGAAAAGTGTTCGGAAATAGGATGCACTACCATATATCTATGTCAATGATTTGGTTATCTAAGTTAGATGTAGACGCATAGACCCTGTTACATTCTGAAAGACGAAGGGCCCATGTGAGGCCCGTTCTAATTAATTCTGTAGGCTATTGTCCAGGTTTTTTTTTTTTAGAATGAGGAAGGGGTTCCATGTTTTGATGTTGATATTTTCCAGAGACCAGTCCAGGTCCAGCCCAGGTCTACTTTGAGTAAATGTTACAGAGTTTTGCTAATGCCGGGTTGTAATTTTAACGTAGTTATTCTTAGTAAAAGTTAATTTGCCTCGGTGTACTACTGTTAGATGGGCTTTGGCCCCCTTTTTCTTCTAAACTTGAGCCAAGGCCAAAGGCTATCTAGGCAAGCATGATGGGGTTTTATATATTTTTTTTATATTTCAAGAGAGAGAGAGAAAGAGAGAGAGAGAGAGAGAGGGGGGGGGGGGGGGGGGGAGGGGGATTTATATTTAGTCTTGATTCATGACCAGAATCAGAACCCTTTGTTGAGAGTAATAGATCTCCACCGAGTAATAACTGGATGACCTTTGTTTCAGTATCACATTCACTAGTCTCATCATGTTGACTTTGATTTCCCCTCAGATAAACATGGCAAGGAACTAACTTGTGGCTAATCTACTTGAAGATCTAGAGCCTATTAACCTTAGAGGTCTACTTGCACAACTCAACAGCTGTTGGAGGTGCCGGATGAATCAAGAAATAAACAGGTAGGTCTAGACCTAACTAGTTAGACCTAGACCTATTACAGCTAAAAATTATAGGTCTGGTGGTGGTAGTGGATCCAGGATCAGTTAACCGGGGGGAGGGGGGGGGGGGGGGTGACGTGTTCACAATAAAGAGAGCAGTTTTTAATTAACATTGTCCAACCAAAACAACAACGAAAATTCTCTTTTTTTCTGAGAGAATGGACATTTCATTTGAGCTTTTCCTTTATCCACCACTGAGATCTGTTTTTAGCGTAATATTAATTAGCTTTTTTGGTGTCTTCAAAAATCGATTATGAGATCTTTAGGGGATGTTCAGTGTGATGTCAGTTTAAATGAAATTTTTAGTCCTCTAATTATTATATTAAACATTTCATTAATTCTTGCAAACAGAAACAAACCAAGAAAAAAACAAAAACACAAAGAGAGCAGTTTTTAATTTACATTGTCCAACCAAAACAACAACAAAAATTCTCTTTTTTTCTGAGAGAATGGACATTTCATTTGAGCTTTTCCTTTATCCACCACTGAGCTCTGTTTTCAGCGTAATATTAATCAGCTTTTTTGGTGTCTTCAAAAATCAATTATGAGATCTTTTGGGGATGTTCAGTGTGATGTCAGTTTAACCCTTTCAAGACAATGGACCACATTTTGTGGTTTGGCTTAATAAGTTTTGATTCAGAGCTCTAAAAAATATACCAGATGTATGAGTAGAAAGAGCAAAAATTTCTGCACATGCTATGTCCATTTTGGTCACATGACCATATTGCCTTTGATGTCAGGAATTTTAAAAAGGAGAATAAGCTTCAAAATCCTTAAATTGGCAACACATTGAGAGATTCAAAATCATTGTTTTTCATCAAAATTGGCAATTTTTTCAACGTATCGATAAAATCACTAACCATGTTTATTGTTCTAAAAGACATTACACCTATTAGAACCATCTAGCACTAAAAGAAAAATATTATTGTTGCCAATTTGAAGAACGAACTGTGATCAATTTAGCCCTTGAATAATTCCTGTCCTGAAAGGGTTAAATGAAATTTTTAGTCCTCTAATTATTATATTAAACATTTCATTAATTCTTGCAAACAGAAACAAAACAAAATAAGATGGGTGAACTTATGTATTTGATAATATTATTATTTTTTTAATTATAATTATCATTATATTATCATAATGATCATTATTATTATTGTTATTATTATTATCATTATTATCAGGGCCAAAACTTATACTTTCATTTAGAATCCATGAATCTTTTTAGGATGGATTGCAGTTAGTATTTATCCTCTTTGAAAAGATCAAGAGGGTGAGGATGAGTGTATCTGTAATTTTTTTTTCCTTAAAGGGCCTACTCAAATAAAATCACAAATATGGCAAATAATGTATCACTAGAGACTGGGAAGCTTACAGATGGCAATCGTATAAGTTTTACGTCAATTGATTTGAAAATTGATTGAAAATTAACACAAATAATAGCACTTCTCAGCATCTGGGATATCCGAGCGATTCGCCAGAAATATAGCGATGTTTTGATGACTCACACCGGTGACCGATCCTGCCTAAGCAGACGACGTCCTATAACAAATGAACGTAATTGCAATGCAATTATTTTTCAAATTATAAAGAGTTTGGTGCATTTAAACATGGCCGTATTTCACACCATTCTAAAAGGGGAGTGAAACCAATTCTGATATCTAAAATCTTTTGTTTGCAAATATACAGGATAAGGATCAATGATTAATCAAAGAAACCACACTTTCGAATTGAAAAGCCCGCTGCAAAATAGCATGGACGGTATACATTCCTTCTTTAAACGCCGAAAATGCCGCGGTGCATGCAGCTGAAAACTCAATGGCGTCTTATCTCGTTTACAAGCGGGTGATTCCTTTATTTTGTTAAAGCTGTATTTTTCATCAAAATAATACCATACGCAAAGTTTAGAGTGAGGCAACAGATTAACATTTAGACTGACGCTAGTGGAGTAAGAGAAATAAATGAAGAGGAGATGACAAAACAGGCATTGAAGATGTGTAAGATGTTATGGGACATCGTCTGCTTAGGCAAGATTGGTCCCTGGTGTGACGTCACATATCCCAGCAGCGTTCAAAGAGCTCTTCAGGTGCTACAGTAGGGCTGTATTTTACCACTTTATAATTGGTAAATTATCATTATTTCAAATGATTCCATGCGTTGAATTTGGATAACTTTGTTTAATCTAAGCTTTAAGAAGTAAGACAATCTCTAAACTTCTCTTAAGACTGTCCTCATTTCTGTATGTAGGAAGCTATGCATTAAAAAATGAGAAAATCTAAACGTATTTCAGAATCGACGTGTGTAAATAATTACACCTTAAATCTTGATTGTAAGAAAGATGTACATGTAATTGAAAATTATGTGAACATGATGAAGGTCCTCTCACGTTATATCAATGAAATGAACCAAGGGGCTGAAATGAACTAGGACGTGAGATCGAGGTATGTATGAGAGAGAGAGAGAGAGAGATAAAAGAGAGAGAAAGAAGAAAAAAAGATGAGAAAAGGCAAAGGTGAGAAGATTTTATGTAAATGAGAGTAGGGAGAGGGGCGGGGCAATGGCATAACTGGACCTTGGTGTCAAGAGGGACAAAAAAGGGGAAATGACGAGCGGAAACTGCTTGGAGGGAGATTCGCTTTTGTTTTTGTTTTTTGTGGTCCCCAGCCCTCCAAATCACTCCGGGGGGTTACCAGATATTATGGGGTCCAGTTTTCCTCCATAATTCTCTGACAAGCAAGAAAAAAGAAAAAAAAAAGGTTGTCAGTTCTAAGAAAAAGTGGGGGCCACAATGTATACTTGTCTTTCAAAATCCTTTTTTTTTTTTTGGGGGGGGTCAAAAGCTGTTAGAGGGTAGTCCGCCCCCTTGCCCCCTCCCCCTGGCCTTGGGTACGCTAGTAGGGTTAGAAGAGAGAGAGAGAGAGAGAGAGAGAAGAATAAGGTGTAAGTAAAATAGTTCAGGTCAACTAAAATGGCCGAATTTCCAAGGTTCATAATTCTCTTTAAAAAGTATGTTCACAAGACTATAAGATTCACAAACTTGGCAAGAATGCAAAAGTTGCCCCTTCAAGCTAAGGATACCTCTTCCTCTACCCCTAATATTTTATTCTTACCTTTGCCTTCGATTATACCCCCCCCCCCCTTTTTTATAACTTCTTTTAAATATCCTACTGGTCAAATAGAGAGTAAATTTATTATTTCTTTGAAAAACTTATTATGAATGTAACAGTTTTTCTCTTAATTTGTGAGATGTGATAAATATGAACAACATGTACATGTATTTATCTTCTTAATAACTACGGCATACAACTCGACCAAGTTATGTTTTTAGGTGGAATGGTGTTGACCCTTTTGTGCTAAAAATCCTATCAATTAGCAATTAATCACATGTTGGGACCTAATTATCATAAAGATTTAATGAAACCACATGAATGACACCCATTCGTCAATTATCGATGAGCCGTCATTCACCAAGTGATGAACACATGAGCATACATGAATAAATTAAGCGGACTTGACCTTTCTTAATGCGCATGCGTGACACTGATCTAAGTTTTTATTTTGTGTGTAAAGCATATATGCGGTAGGGAGCATCTTACAAAATGAATAATGCATAGGGGCTTCGGGCGCGTTTAAATTGTGGCCAAATGTTACAGTGCAATGGCGGCTGCTTTAGGGGCTTGGTCTTAACGCATGTACCCTACCCGGTCTAGTAGATCCACTAGGAATTGTATGGAATATTTAGTGTAATTTGTGTTTGTAGATTTACGATACACAATGGCAACTGCAACTAATGTTCCTTTGCCTCCCCCACTGCAATTGGCAGGGAATTTGAGAGCCAATTGGGCCAGATTTAAACAGCTATGGGAGAGCTATGCAATAATTACGGCTTTGGATTAGAGGCCCATGAATGTAAGGGGAGCAACGTTTGTTACCGTGATCGGCCCAGAGGCACTAGACATCCATAACAATTTGCAATATGTAAACAAAGCAGACAGACAAAATTTGGTGAAAATTTTGCAGCTTTGGGAGGAATATTGCACGGGAAAGGCAAACATCATTTATGAGCAGTTTGTCTTCAATTCTATGTCCCAGGAACATAGTTCATTTGATGATTTTGTTGTCAAGTTGAAACAACAAGTAAAACTATGTGATTTTGGTGAACTAGAAAGTGATCTCCTGCGGGATCGTATTGTTGTAGGGTTAAATAAGGACAGCCTGAGAAAGAAATTGCTCCAGGAAGCAAAACTGAGTTTAGAGCGCTGTATTGATGTTTGCAAAGCACACTTTGCAGCACAGATACATGTACATGAGTGTAAAGCATGGTCATGAAGTGTCATATGTCAAAACTCCCACAAGATCTGGTAGTGCGGGGTTTAAAGGCACGAGTAAGCCTGCTGCAGATGCTACCCCGGGTGCCAGTAAAAGCAAAGGTCTATGCAATTATTGTGGAAAGGGCTATAAGCATGATAAGAAATGTTGTCTGGCATTTGGCGAGAAGTGTCGTAGGTGTGGTAAAATGAACCATTTCCAAGTGAAATGTAGGCAAAAAGTAAACAAAGATTTTGTCAGAAATGTAGAAGTGGACACAGATGAAGTCTTAGGTGTGAATGAGGTGACAGATGAATTCCCTAGCAGAATTACGGGGTAAATTCTTGATAGGTGGGAAGAGGGTCACAATGCAGGTTGATAGCGGGGCAACGACAAATGTCTTGTCAAGGAAATACCTACCTGACAATGCAAAGATTACAGGTCCTAGGAGTGAGTTGAACCTCTACGGTAAAAAAGCAAAACGACTGGGAATTGGGAAGTGTGTAGTACCAGTGAAAAATCCCAAGAACAAGAAAAGATATGAAGTGGAATTTACAATCGTGGAGGAAGATTGTACTCCATTACTTGGGCTTAAAACAGCACAATTCATGAAATTGATCAAAGTGAACCACCATAACATTGCACATGTTCAGAGTACAGATGTACCTATGGTAGGAAAGTACAGAGAGGTGTTCAATGGGTTAGGCAAGATGCAGGGTAAAGTTCATTTGGAAGTAGACAAAAATGAAGTGCCTGTTGTTATGCCACCAAGACGTGTACCATTATCTGTGAAAGATAAATTGAAAGAGGAGCTGGAAAGACTTGAAAAGTTGGGTGTGCTAGAAAGAGTTACAGAACCTACTGATTGGGTGTCAGCATTAGTAGTACAGACCTCCCAACATTTGAATTTCAAAATTCCTAATGATTTGCGCGGCTCATCAAACTTTGTGTCACGTCGCAAAATGC
This sequence comes from Heliocidaris tuberculata, assembly GCA_025618425.1. Taxonomy (NCBI): domain Eukaryota; kingdom Metazoa; phylum Echinodermata; class Echinoidea; order Camarodonta; family Echinometridae; genus Heliocidaris; species Heliocidaris tuberculata. The sequence continues at coordinate 27,231,949 of CM046837.1, read as the reverse complement.
CTGGCTTATTGAGATATTATATATATATATTAAAAAGAGAAAGAAATGAGGTTCTGCAAATAGGCTAGGCAAGTGCCAAGGCTAATTAAATAAATTAAAATTTTATTTTTCTTTTAAATTAGCATTAATATGATTTAATTAATATCCTTTTATTGCTACTTGCATTAAAAAAACAAGCTAACAAACAAAAAGAAAAACGCTAACACAATTAGATTAATCAATTCATGATCTGTCTGTGTCCAAATATCCATTATATCAAAGAGCAGTATCAACATTTTGTGGTGGTAGACTCGTACAAAACACCATAACGCTGCGCCACGGGCCCGCTGGGTGAGCGGGGTTTCACTCCAGTCGCCGCTGGAAGGAAGGCAGCTGCAACTGCACTCGCTCGATAATATCAGTTATGGCGTAATCACATCGCTCAAATTACAACGAACAAACATCAGTATTGAAAATACACATCATAAAATTACAAGTGATGATATTGTCCTTTTTAGAGCATCTTCCGGATCAATGACGGCCTTCAATTAGGAAAATGATGTCGGATATCACGGTAGATAGCTCCGTGCGATCAACGTACAAACGCCTATGCACATATGTGCACACACATCGTATGCGTGTATGTAGTGCATGTAATGCAGTGTGTGTACGTATATCGCAATCTCACTTCCGCATTCAATATCTGAATGCTGCCATCTATCGTCGAAGACATGTAATTCTTCACCAATTTATTTATTCATTATTATTTTTTTTTTTGTGGAAAATAATAGAAAAAAGCGGAAAAGCGGAAAAAGAAAAATAAAGCAGAAATTTTCTGCCAAAAGCGGAAAGGTTGGGAGGTCTGGTAGTAGTTGAGAAGCCTAATGGCAAGATCAGAGTGTGTATTGATCCCCAGCACCTCAATAAAGCTCTAAAAAGGGTCCATTACCCCCTCCCCACAACTGAAGATGTGTTGCCACAATTGAGTAATGTAAAGAAGGGTTTCTGCAAAGTGTGTTAGACGAGGAGTCGTCTATGTTAACGACATTCCAAACGCTATGGGGTCGTATGAGATGGAATCGAATGCCCTTTGGTATTAGCCCTGCGCCAGAGCTATTTCAACAGAAGCTCGATCAAAACCTTGAAGGACTTGAAGGCGTCTATAAAGTAGTGGATGATCTAGTGATACTCGGTCGAGGAGAAATGCTGGAAGATGCGAACACGTACCAAGACGCGAACCTTCACGCACTGTTCATGCGATGTCAAGAGCGCACAATCGTGTTGAACGAGAGCAAGCGGGAATACAAGACAGCAGAAGTGAAATTCCTTGGACACGTGCTGAAAAAGATGGAGTGAAAGCAGATGATGCAAAGATTGAAGCAGTGCACAGCATGCCTGTTCCGGACTCTGTCGAAGCTGTGCAGCGATTTGTCAGAATGACAAAATATCTCGCGAAGTTCCTACCCACAATGAGCGAAAAGAGTGAACCGCTACGTCGCTTGACTCACAAAGGCATTGAATGGGAATGGGGACAGGAACAACAAGACGCGTGGGAAAGCATCAAGGAACTGGTCAGCAAGACTCCAATACTGAAATACTTTGATAGCAAGTGTATGACAGAAGGTCAAGGAGACGCGTCACAGAACGGACTTGGGTTTGTTCTATTGCAAGATGGTCAGACAGTATCATACTCAAGTCGAGCACTTACACCAGCAGAGACTCGCTACTCTCAAATCAAAAAAGAATTGCTAGCGCAAGTCTTTGGGCTCGAGCGGAATCACAAGTATGTCTACGGAAGACAGATAGTATTGTGGACAGATCACAAGCCACTTGTCGCAATACAGGATAAACCGCTCAACAATGCCCCAAAGCGATTGCAAGGACTACTTCTGAGACTGCATCAGTATGACATGAAGTTCAAGTACATGCCTGGACCGCAAATGTACTAAGCGGACACTCTCTTGTGAGCGTATCTCCCGTCTGCAAAGAGATCAAAAACGGAGAGTGAATATCGTGTACTACTGAAGAGCGATTGCAAGAAGCGACTCGCGATGACAAGACATTGCAAGTACTGCTTGAGTACATAGAAGAGGGATGGCCAGAGACTATTCGTGAATGTAGGCCAGACACAAGGCCATACTTTGCTGTTCGCCATGAGATTATGTGTGATGAGAACGGATTAGTCTATAAAGGACTATGTGTAATAGTGCCGAAGACTTTAAGAGCAGAGATGCGAAAAAAGCTACATGCCGCTCATATGGTTGTAGAGAGTACTTTGAGACTAGCTCGCGAAAGCGTATTTTCGCCAGGAATCAGTGGAGAAATCGCGGACCACATCGGAAAATGTGATACATGCAATGCGAATGCAAAATCACAGCCAAAGGAAACACTGAAACTGCATATGAGAGTCACAAGCCCATTTGAGAAAATTGGATGTGACATACTCACTGTCGAAAGGAAATGACTACCTCTGCACGGTGGACTACTATTCGGACTATTTCGAAGTCAACAACTTACGCGGTAGCAAGAACGCGACAGCGGTAAGAACGCGACAGCGGTAATAACGCGCTTGAAGCAACATTTCTCTACGCATGGAATTCCAAAAGAGTTCATGAGTGACAATAAACCGCCGTTTAATTCTGCCGAAATCGCAGCATTCATGAGCCAGCTAGGAATAAAGCATGTGACAAGCTCACCGCACTACCCTCAGAGTAATGGGAAGGTAGAAAGCGCAGTAAAGGAGACATGAAGAAGATTTCTATCTCGGTCTTTTGGTTTGGAGGAATACGCCAACCAAAGACATGGACAGCAGTCCAGCACAACGAATGTTCGGAAGACAACTACGAACAAACATCCCGATCGCGGAGGAACTGCTTCTTTCTAAGATTGTCGAATGCGTACCCAATATGAGAGCGAAAAAGCAAGAATCGCAAGCAAAGTACTTCAATCGCGGTGCGAAGGATCTGCCCGAGTTGAAGAAAGGTGATGTAGTGAGAGTAAAGCTCAGTCCTGACAAAGACTGGCACAAAGCAACAGTACTCAGTAAAGTAGGAATCTGTTCCTACAATATCATCACTGAATACGGCGCTACATATTGACGTAATAGACGGCAGATTCGCAAGACAAACAAAATATTTCAGGAAGCCGTAGACCTCCCAGACAACGATCGCAATATCAACTATCGCGACGCAAACGAGAACAATCGCGGCAACGGTCACGGGAATCGCAACGCCGAAAATCAGCCATCGCATCGAAGTGCTAGAACAAAGAAAATTCCAACGTACCTGAAAGACTATGTTACGTGAAATAAATGGACAGTAAGAAAGGACTGATAATATGATGATGATTTGTAAACAGTTAATGCTAAAAGAAGCATTAAGTACTAATTTGAAAGTACAGTGTATTCTATTTCTGACAAACGCATGTTAGAAACTACTGTAGTTTGATGTTGAAAAGGTGGCTGGCATGACAATTGATTAAAGATATAGCACAAGTGTAGATCAACAAAAATAGACACGATTTAGTTGATTAGCTGGATATAATCTGTTATAACATACATGTATCAAAGTTTTATGCACACTGTAAGTACCACAGATACTGTGCCCATATATAGTGAAATTAGTGCGTGGCACTAAGTTTAACAATTATTGCTATTGAAGACACAATTAAGTGATTATACATGACTTGTGAAACAAGGTTGAAGAGTTCCTTCAATTTGATGACTATTTGCTTTTGAAAAAAGGAAAGATGTTGGAAGATATGGCAAGAGCGCCATCTATGTCGAGAATAAACATTCTAGAAAATGGCACCCACTTGAGTAGTTGAGAGTTATTTGAGTACAGCCTAAATTGTGATATTGTCTAGATGATTGAGTCTGGTATAGTAATGATACCTATCTGAACATAAAGAAGTCTAACAGGTGCAATCGCGCTCTCTTGCCCCAGAGACTGGTAGAGAGCAATTCTATTGGTGGAGCATGATGAAAGTGACATCTAATGACATTTCTTATTGGTTATTGCATCATAAATGGGCGTGTCTTATCTTAGATGAGATAAAATCTTGCTAAAATGGTTCTCAGAAAAGCAATTTAAAAAGACAAGCAGAAATTTTCTGTGGCACCATGGGGGGGGGGGGGGGTGGTATCCTATGTACAGCCCAAGTACCCATTCACACTGAAAGGCAAGTAGTTTATTAATGAAATATATTTGAACAATTGATTCATAGCAGATTTCTCTTTAAATATAGATAGCAGTGCTGTAGTCGAGTCCATCCCATCCGAGTCCGAGTCCGAGTCCAAGCCTGAGTCCGAGTCCAAGTCCGAGTCCTGGCATCCGAGTCTCGAGTCCTGGTCATCCGAGTCCGAGTCCGAGTCCGAGTCCGAGTCCCGATGGGAATATCTTAAATTGCAATTTTGTTTTACGTCACATTATTCATATTATGATAAAAGCCTTACTGTGAACTCTCTATAACATAAATAGTTGTCTGGTTCATTAAAAACTTCCATTTGTCAGAGAATTTAGTTTATTGTAACTTTTCTTAGTAACTTTTAGGCATACGAATTCGGACAACTATAAGGCTTCCTCACAAATAAGTGATTTGTCGCCGTGACATGTCGCTTGTTGCTAAGCTCAGTAAGATTTCCAGCTATTAATAATAAAAATTCTGACAGAAGGTAAGAAAATTGAATTGGAAATGTTGAGATAAATGTCTATGGTTAGATTTTCGGTGATGGTTTGGTGTACTGGTCGAATTTCAGAAGTTTTATTGACCAAAATACTAAGCAAGTGAACATGTACTCCTTTTGTACCAAGGTACATGTCTTGTTGACAAAATTGGCTCATAATTATGTTAACAAGCATTATCATGTCAAGTATTTTGCTTGTATCCAAAGCTATTATAGAAAGTTGACTGTATTGTTTCTGTGATACCTCAATGAAGAAAAGATACACAAATTAATGTTTGTTCATTTCAAAGGCCTGTAATTTCATTTTTTTAAACAAAATTATATCACCATATCAATTATAAGTAAACAGAACACAAAAATAATAGGTTGAATGCCATTAAAGCCAGATTTATATAGAAAAGAAAGTTTCCAACTGAAATGGAAAACAAGAGGGAAAAACAATAATTCACCAAGAACACCAATCATGCCAATAGTTCAATCTGATCAAATAGCCGATTAAAGTGTTTTTTAAAAAGTGAATTGTCAAACCCTAATAAAACCATGAAAACCCTTGTACATGATTATATCAGCTAGTTCATTAAACTGGCTTAATGGCTTGTAATACAAGTGCACCATTAACATTCCTTTTGGAAAATGACTACATGTACATGACTAAGTGACTCAAGTAAAACGAAAGTAATTGTTAAACCCTAATAAAACCGTTTGACACAGCCCAAAATTATGAATTGCTAACTTCGACTTTTTGCCACAGGAACATTGGTTGCAAGTAAAAGGATAGTAGATTAAAACTGTAGTTCATAATACTGGCTTGAAATACAAGTGGAATAGCAATCTGTTTGAGACTGCCCATATTGCAAGATATCCCAGGCTGCAGTCTATGGGGAAACTTGTGTTACATAGATTAATCCATCTCCAAATGGTCAATATCAATTTCAATACCTGTCTGTGTCATACGTGTATAACGAGTGTATACGAGCACAAAACAACTAATCTTAACGTCTATTTGGGCACATTCCCATACGGTTACGGCAATCGATGTTAAGTTCATGTTAAAACTATCGCTCAGTCGAGCAAGGTGCGCGAAAATAGCGGGGTTTTTTGCGTGCCCTGGGGTAATTTTTTGAGCTAAAATTAAAAGCGGAAAACGGGAAAAATTGCCGGTCTCGTTGCCGGTCTCGGCTCGATTTTCGCCAGAGTCACGAGTCACCATTGGTCGAGTCCGAGTCCGAGACCGAGTCCTTGTGGCTCGAGTCCGAGTCCGAGTCCGAGTCCGAGTCCGAGTCCCGAGAAATAGGGACTCGAGACCGGTCTCGAGTCCGAGTCCGGACTCGAGTCCTACAGCACTGATAGATAGGAGGTTCAATTTACGTAGCATCATGGGTTAAGCTGGGGGAAGAACTTGAATATCATTAAGGAGTGAAATCAACATCTAACTACAGAATGGAGAAAAATGTATTGTAACACGGTGTATTTAGTAAGCAGTCAAGAGGCAATTATTGTAATATAGAAATGTTATCATTACATGTACTAAGTCAAAAATAAATGTGTAAGTACATGTACCCTACAATGTACAACAGATTGCATTTGTTTGTAGTTCTTGAATTAAAGGTTGCTCAATCATATATACTGGAATGTTGAAAGAAGCGAGAGAGAGAGAGAGAGAGAAAGGATACAGTGGGAAACAGTGGTGGGGAAAATGAGTGAGAGAGAGGCAGAGGGGAAATGAGAGAGAAATAGAGAGAAACAGTGGAAAAATGAGAGAGTGAGAAACTGCCAGTGGGAAAAATGAGAGAGACTCATAGACAGTGGGAAAATGTTAGAGAGATACAGACAGTGGGAAAAATGAGAGCGAGAGAGAGAAAAAAATAGACATGCAGGGGGATAGGCTAAAATGATAAAGAATACAGGAGAGAGAGAGAGAGAGACAGGGGGGTTTAGCTGTTGTGATGAAAAGTGATAAGATTTGTAGGGCTTCCACTGGCATGTTCAGGTTTCTGATATTTTTTTTTCCTGGTAGGTTAAGTACATGTAGTTATGCATTGAAGGAATTGATAAAAAGTCTTAGAACATGCACTGAAAATGTATATCTTATGGAACTCGTGCATCTTTTAAACGTTATATGGGCATCTTCACTTATTTGAATACAATATTCAGTTTCATTCAAATAAATAACAATAATGACAGGTGTATGTAGATTATGTCTTTTTTAAATAGAAATGTAAAGCACAATGTAGAAAATATAAACACATCAACACAGGCGTAGCCAGGGTTTTTCAATATTGGGGGGGGGGGGGGGCCCCAGACGTGCAGGATCCAACTGCGTAGCCAGGATTTCATTTTAGGGGGGGGGGCGGTTGTGAAACTGGTGATGGGCACGCGAAACGTGCTCCCCAGGGGGGTGGGTGCAGGGAGGGGGAAATTTTCCCCCTCCGGCGCAAAGCGCAAAAGCTCTGACATTTTATAGCAAATTTGAGAGAAAGATAGCAGCTCACAGCACCTTTTTTTAGGCAGAAAGTTAGTTCGACATCCGGACTGCTTTTTAATTATTTGGATGCAATACTGCACTGTATGTAACAGGGGTGGGTGCAGGGAGGGGGAGTTTCCCCCCCCCCCCCTTCAGCAAGAAGCACGAAAGCTCTGACGTTTTATAGCAAATTAGAGTATACAGATAACACACAGCTGTGAGTGCATTGGTTAAAATTAGCGCACGCGATAAACTTTAGAATTGTAGCCACGACGCGTAGCGGAGTGGCTTTGGACAATTCTGAAGTTATCAAGTGAGCTAATTTAACCAATGAACGAACGAGAGTCGGGTGTTATTTGTTTTATAAAATGAAATGTATGGATCCTTGTCGTTTGATAAATTACTAGAATCTAGATCTGTACACACTTAGCCTAGTCTTACTCTTAACATTAGATCTAACTAAACTAATGTTAGGTCACTACCTAACTTAGAATTAGATCTAATGGTAGGTCTATCTGTCAATTTCTATCGGTACTGGGCACTTACCAGCAGCTGTTATGTCCACGGACGGCAATATCTCGTTAAAAACACAAAGTTTCCAAATTCCACTGAAAAATATGGGCCCAGATCTAAGTTAGATCAAGACGGTACTTTCATTACAAATGAAGATGCTCGCTGTTCCAGTCAAAGTAACTAGTTAGACCCTAATAAAGTTAAACAATAACATAATTGTTGCAATTCCCCATCAGGAAGGATCTTAAAATTTGGAGCTGTCCCTACATTGTCCCCAAATGTACTGTTCCAGTGAATAAAAAGTAACATGAATGTAGAGCTGGATCTACTGGCAGAAATTGCGGTACCGTTAGTATATTATGTGATCACAAACAAGCTATAGGCTAGGCTAGGCTAGCTGGCTAGCGATAGCGCGTAGATGCATAGCCTATGTTTTGTACAGCGATGCGCATAATAGCTGTACACGCGCATAGAGCTCTAGATAGCTAGCTGCGCTGCACGAGATCGAGATACGAACACGTTCGCGTCTTGTTTCAATTGGTATGTGCTGCTTGATTTAACATTAGCTATCACATTGGCGCACACGTGCATTATACTTTCCTAATGCACGATTGTTAGTCAAAAAATGCATGTTTGTTAGTCATAAAATGCACGGTAGACTGGACAGTAAAACTGATGCATGTCACATGACCGGCTCTCAGCCAATCATTTAATTAGAATCCATACATCCATTTTATAAAAAAAGATAACGGCTCGTAGCACCTTTTTTTTGGCGGAAAGTTAGTTCGATGCCCAGACTGCTTTTTATTTGGACGCAATACTGCACTGCACTACACGTTTTAGAAAATTTCGGAAGAAAGATAACGGTGCCTTTTCCGGCTTTTTTCTCTCACTTCCCCTGCTTTTTCGCTCTCGCTTTTTTTTTTTTTTTTAGGGGCTGAATGGCCCCCTTGTGCCCCCCTAGCTACACCTATGCACGTCAACTAAAGGCAATGTATGTATACAGATGAAAAGATCATGATTTTGAGATGGCATGTTATTTAATGTAAAAAGAAAGGACTCTGTACGTCTGTTATAGATACAATGTATTGGTTGTTTAAGCGATAAACCATTTTTGCTCTGTTATGTTCATGTCTATATTCTTAATAAACATTGATATATATATACATATATGTGTGTGTTCTAAAACACATGTCAAACAAAATATAAACGTGTCATTTGAAGGCAAGACACAGTGTACAGATAGGATCAGAAAATATGAGATGGCATGTTATGTGAAAACGAAGCACTATGAATTTGTATGTTATAGATACACTGCGAAGAAGAATCTAGATCGAGAGTCAGATCGATGACGTCGACATTGAAGCCGTTCCCAATGTCCGATGTGACTGAAATTCAGGTGCTAGTTCCACTTGTAGTTCTAGATTCAGGCGGGATGTGCATTAGCGCCCGCAATTTCTGACTGTTGAACAATTTTCAGATTACATGTAGATCTATCTAACGTTACATCTACAACCATGCCATGGATTCACTAGACGGAAACACAATGAATTAAGGACGAGTGTAGATCTATAAGCAACGCGACGGTTCATTCATCAGCATAGCCTTAGGCGGCTTATTAAGCCCAAATAGACGGTATGGTGGAAGCGTACCATACGTGAAATTTATGCCTCTGTAATTTCACTGACCCGAAAAAGGTCGAAAGGACTGGGAACTTCGAAGCTTTACTCGGGGCCTGCCAAAGAAAGTTACGAATTGTAAATAACCTTTAAATAATACGACCAAAATACCACAAACAACCCCCCTCATGACAAGCTGGGAACAATTTAACATTTAAAAAAACCCAGCTCAATTGAGTGGAAAATCATGGAGAAAAGCGCCGTCAAACAAACGGAAAGACAGACACACATTAGCCAAATTATAGTAAGGATTTTAAGGGTATTTTTTCTGACTAACTTAAAATCCCAGATTTTATCTGAGATAAAATGAATCTTAGAAAAGGCCTGTTATCTGTTGATATCCTTACAAACTGACCTGACATATACCTTTTTCTCTGTTGATATCCTTATAAACTGACCCAACAGATACCATTCTCTGTTGATATCCTTATAAACTGACCCGAAAGATACCGTTCTCCGTTGATATCCTTATAAACTGACCGGACATACATGTATACCCTGTTCTCTGTTGATATCCTTATAAACTGACCCGACAGATACCGTTCTCTGTTGATATCATTATAAACTGACCTGACAGATACCATTCTCTGTTGATATCCTTATAAACTTGACCCGACAGACACCGTTCTCTGTTGATATCCTCATAAACTGACCTGACATATACCCTGTTCTCTGTTGATATACTTATAAACTGACCTGACATATACCGTTCTCTGTTGATATCCTTATAAACTGACCCGACAGATACCGTTCTCTGTTGATATCATTATAAACTGACCTGACAGATACCATTCTCTGTTGATATCCTTATAAACTTGACCCGACAGACACCGTTCTCTGTTGATATCCTTATAAACTGACCTGACAGATACCCTGTTCTCTGTTGATATACTTATAAACTGACCTGACATATACCGTTCTCTGTTGATATCCTTATAAACTGACCCGACAGATACCGTTCTCTGTTGATATCATTATAAACTGACCTGACAGATACCATTCTCTGTTGATATCCTTATAAACTTGACCCGACAGACACCGTTCTCTGTTGATATCCTTATAAACTGACCTGACAGATACCCTGTTCTCTGTTGATATCCTTATAAACTGACCTGACATATACCGTTCTCTGTTGATATCCTTATAAACTGACCTGACATATACTCTGTTTTCCTTTGATATCCTTATAAACTGACCTGACAGATACCCTGTTCTCTGTTGATATCCTTATAAACTGACCTGACAAATACCATACTCTGTTGATATCCTTATAAACTGACCTGACATATACTCTGTTTTCCTTTGATATCCTTATAAAACTGACCCAGCAGATACCGTTCTAAGCCTGATCGGTTAAGTGTGAGCATTGGGGTGAAAATTCAATTTTCAGATTTTTATGATGAAATCACTTTCTGGTTTTTCATTAATATCTAAAGTTACTAAAATTCATGTTTTTTTAATTGACAAGGTTGGGAATGTCATTGGATTGGCCCATTTATCAACAGGGGTGATGAATACTAATGTCACGGACGGACATTTTCTAGAAAGATTGATCTGGTCCTAGTTTAACACTCTCTAAACTTTCTAAAGTTTTGTTAGCAAATAATTATAGATCAAACACCATTCCACTGAAAACCAACAAATATTTGAAAATATTTGTACAGAAATGGTTGTGCCGCATGATCATTCACATCTTGATGCAAATTTGTCCGTCCGTGACAGAAAAAATTTGTAAAAGTTTTTTTTTCCACTGGTGGGGCAAAAGTGAAAACAAAAACCATGCTGAGCTATCTCACTAGCTAGAGACCTATACCATGTATGAATGAAACCTTGATCAATTAAATATACATATACTAAAAACGAATTTGAAAATTGTCATGGACGGACACTAATTTTGTCACGGAAAAACAATGCAATATACTGAAATGGTAAATGCTGTGAGATTTCAAATTCAATGAATTGTTTTATTGTTTACTGGTTCATGGAACATATTTCATCCAAAATATCACGGATAGTGAAACCTGTCTGTAAAGACTGCTCAAGACAGACAAGAAAAGCTGTCTTTATGAGCAGGTGGTCTTTACGTACAGGTTCCTTTAATACATGATTTAATGAGAAACAGTTTTGCAGGGAAACAAAAATTGTGGTCTTTATAGACAGGTAGTCTTTCTATACAGGTGGTGGCTAAAGCAGGTTGGACTGTATATGGTATTGTGATCCCCCACATGAATGCAATTTTTTCTTTTCTTTTTCAAGCTAATAAATGTCATAAAAACCTAATGATTTTGCTATGGCTCTAATGAGAGCCAGCCTGCATTGTCAGTCTGCAAAAGACATCCATTACAGGTGTTTACAGAAGATGAATACTTATTTTCTTATTTATTTATTTATTAATATTATTGTTGCTATTATTGTAGCTGATATTTTTGGTCATCAGCAACGTGTAAAAGTTTTAGATTCAACATTAATACCAAAGCGTGATCAATATTCAAATTAAATTACAAGTTGTGCTTGAAAATTATAAACACTGGAGGTCAGATGTGGTATCACACCGCAAGAGCAATGTTGGACTCTATTTTGTAAGAATGCTTTGAATTTGTTGTAACGTTTGAGACAGATAGAGATTCTTTGTAGTTCAGGATCATACACAGCCAACAATTTTCAAAAAAATTATGTAATCACATAACATAAGAAACCTTTTTAGACACTATATAATTTTAAATGCTCATAACTGAATTGGTTGCATCAACCCTGAAAGTTTTTTATGGGGAAGGAGGTCAGAAAGTTATAAAATATGACTTACACTAGTTGTGTTGGGCAAATCCTTCAACTAACAGGACATAATTATGGACTTTATACACTCAACTGTTGTCATTAGGGCCTTTGTCCAGAAAGCCAATATTGTTCTTAAAGTGATAGAGGCATTACTGAAAAAGTAAACGATGGTCTGAGAAAGATTTAGACAATGATCTGCATTTCATGATTTGGTTTTCACCCTCTTAAACAGAACTATTGAAAAATATAAAATGTTATAAAGAGTACTGGTATGTGATGTTCTAAACCAAATGAGATATTTTACTTCCTTATATTATAATGATCAATCACACATCATCCTATTTCTATATTACCTCTATGTTTGAAATAAAATATGACTTTGAGCTGTAAAGTAAATTAAAATACTAAATACTGATGTTTGATTTCGGTCCACCTACATGACTGTAATTAATGTAAAGGGTTATATTTTGAAAGCTCACATCACATTCTTCTCAACATGTTCATTTTGGTCTGTAGCATATATTGTACATGTACAGATGTACACTACGTGAGTACATGCACTTGTACATGTACATTGTGTATACACTACAACACAGGCATTCACTTTTGACATAGATTCCACTTAAAAACTAAGTTTTTCAAACTAAGTTTTGCTTAATAGAGGAACAAAATCAATTTCAAACAAAAAGCAGAAAGCAAGAAGTATGTATGCGCGATTTTAGATAGGAACACACGCAGTTTTTAAGTTTATGTCCGTCCGTGACGCTCAAAATGTCCGTCCGTGACAAAGTTTTCGGACCTCTAGCAAAAGTTACAGCTTGCTTTAAAATTCTATTTATGTGACAGGGAAGTCAATTTACTTGACTAACATTTGCAGTCAAAAAAATTTGTCAGTGACAGTTTGTTTAGATAGAAAAGACAAAAGATTACCGATAAGTCAAGAAACACATTTCTATCTTGTTCGTCTGTGACATTGAATTTTTAATGGATTCTATTTTTAGTAGGTAACCATGGCAACCAAATTTTTTCATCATTTAGCACCTTCTGTGGTACCCTTCACAATGAAACATAAAACAGCTCAACACATCTCATAACTTACTTTTTACAGGCCTTCAAACTTTCAAAATTTGTCAAATGTCCGTCCGTGTCTAACCGATCAGGCTCTTCTCTGTTGATATCCTTATAAACTGACCTGACATATACCCTGTTCTCTGTTGTTATCCTTATAAACTGAACCGACAGACACCGTTCTCTGTTGATATCCTTATAAACTGACCTGACAGATATCGTCCTCTGTTGATATTCTTATAAATTGACCTGATATATACCGTTCTCTGTTGATATCCTTATAAACTGAACCGACAGACACCGTTCTCTGTTGATATCCTTATAAACTGACCTGACATATACCCTGTTCTCTGTTGATATCCTTATAAACTGAACCGACAGACACCGTTCTCTGTTGATATCCTTATAAACTGACCCGACATATACCCTGTTCTCTGTTGATATCCTTATAAACTGAACTGACAGACACCGTTCTCTGTTGATATCCTTATAAACTGACCCGACAGATATCGTCCTCTGTTGATATCCTTATAAATTGACCTGACATATACTCTGTTCTCTGTTGATATCCTTATAAACTGACCCGACAGACAGCGTTCTCTGTTGATATCCTTATAAACTGACCCGACAGATACCATTCTCTGTTGATATCCTTATAAACTGACCCAACAGATACCGTTCTCTGTTGATATCCTTATAAAGTGACCCGACAGATATCGTCCTCTGTCGATATCCTTATAAACTGACCTGACATATACTCTGTTCTCTGTTGATATCCTTATAAATTGACCTGACATATACCCTGTTCTCTGTTGATATCCTTATAAACTGACCTGACAGATATCATTCTCTGTCGATATCCTTATAAACTTCACCTGACATATACCGTTCTCTGTTGATATCTTTACAAACTGACCTGACAGATACCCTGTTCTCTGGTGATGTCCTGCTTATTATTCAAGCCAAGCTCTTTCTTATGGGGTATCTGGGAGTAGTATTCCTTGCTCAGTCTGGACAGCTCAGCATGACTAGTCTTTTTATCTAGACCTTCTCGGATCTGTAGTAGCAGGGATTCACCTTTCTCAACCTGAAGGTAATTGAAGTCCATAGAAATATGCATCACAATTTAAAAAGAAATAAAACTAAAAGAGGTCTACTAAAGCTCATTGCTGAGATACAATAATATTATCACAGCTACAGCACTTTATTATGTTATGGCTACATGTACATGTAGTTGCCACACTTTTACATGGATCCTCACTACTGAACTGATAATAGTCATATCTTTCATTGCTGAGAAAATTAAAGGGGAATGAAACCCCGGGGAAAATCCATTTTGATAAAAAGAGAGGATAGAGAGAAGTAATTTTTAAAAAGTTACGTCAAAATCAATTAAGAAATGAGAAAGTTATGAAAGTTTGAAAAGTCTCAATTTACTTTCTATGGCAATGTTACTTCAAAGTGACAGGTAAAGTAGGACAACTCTCCATGTGTTTTCTACACGAAATTTCATATTTTCTCCATTATCTCTAAAAATGATGCTTGTCTTTTTGTGAACTCGACATATGTTGTGTCAAATACATTTCCCCATGATATATCTTGTGCTAAGAAGGAGACAAGCTGCACCTTGAGAGATAATGGGGAAAATATGAAATTTTGTGTACAAAACATATGGAGAGTTGTCCTACTAAACCTGTCATTTTGAAGCAACATTGCCAATTTGAGGATCACCATAGAAAGTAAATTGAGACTTTCAAACTTTCATAACTTTCTCATTTCTTAACCAATTTTGATGGAACTTTTTTTAAATTGCTTCTCTCTATCCTCTCTTTCTGCAATGGTCACAGTAAGTTATGGACTGATTACAGAAAAACAGATAAACGTAAGTAAAAAGAAGATACCTGTTCATGTGTGACTCTGTCCAAGGGGCATGCAAGTATGTCATTGAGATGACCTACTGCTTCCAACCAGATCTGTTCAACCAGGGATACTACGTCCGATGCAAGCTTTCCACCAGCCAAACAGCTAGCCTCAAATGAATCCTAAATCATTAGGAAAAAATAGATTAATGCTTTGGTTGTTGTTATGCATTAAAAAAATATATTTTTCATGGAACATTTTCAGGGCTGTAAAAATGTATTTCATTGTTTGGAACAATGTGCTATGTAAATTCAAATCTACAAATAAATGCATATATTCATATGACACTATGTTCATAAAGATTATCAAAAAATCCCAGTATTAAACCTTTTGTAGTCATCATTAAATAATGATGACCACAAAAGTAACTACATTCTTCAACATCGGCATCCACCTCATCAAAGACGAAGCACAGACCTCAAAATGTGATTGTGAAGTTTACCAGCTATCGAGCTCACAAAGCTGTTTCTCGTGCAAGATTTGAATTCAGGAATTGCAACGATGATGAACGCATCTTCATCAATGAGAACCTTACCAGAAGGAGAAACAAATTATTCTGGAAAGTAAAGAAGTATAGCTTTGTAAACAGGATATGGACAGAGGACAGAAAAAAAAATCATTGCAAAAAAATCAAGATGGTGCCCGAGTCACAATTCTCCGTATCGCATATAGCTCTCCGAATCCGAAAGCATGCGGCGCTCTAATTTTTGGGCATGTTATTGCTGGCAACTGAGCTTCCGGGTCCGGCCGGAGCGTCATTGACAATGTGTTAGAAGACGTGGTCAGCCTAGCAAAAACTCCCTTTTGTTCCTAATCTACATGTAGCAAATAATCGTGTTTTTATACAGTTGATATTTAAATGGGATTCTTCTGTGAAGCCACCCAATGTGGGATGTTAGCCGAAGATGCAAAACGTGTTTTCAGCAGAACAATCACGCATGAAAAAAGCAAGGAAATATCAGTGTATGCTCACTATAGCTATAGACTGGAACCAGAAATATATGTGCCAACATCGTTGTCCCCGATATCGGCATCGGGAGCTGATATCGGCTGATATCGGCTGATATCGGCTATATGCGATAGGGAGAATTACAAGATACAGTGAGTTTTCTCGCGTACTCACACTAGAGTTAAACATCAAATGACGTTTCTTTGAATTGAAGTAGATCCATCATCAAGATCATGTGTAAGCTGTTCATCATGTTTGTGATTTTACTTCTTACTGTTTAACTATGATCAATACTGATATAGGAACATTTTGATGAACTCCTCTCATCATTAGTACACTGAGTGAAACTTCTCTACATCTTTTTTTCTTTAATTGTTACAAACAGTATGTTCAACATCTGAACTCCGATAAGGTCTAGCTCCTTGTTACAGTTATACATATACGAGTCTGACTTAATTTTTTATATTACATATCCCTAAAGATTTTTAATCTACAAGTGTCATTTATTGTGTCTGTTGGTATGTCTGTTATATTTTTTTTCTATGTTGATAGCCGAAACAGTTCTTAATACTCCAATGTACATTAATTTTTCTCATATGGATACAGCTCCTTTAAGTATCCCATCTGAACTTTATCAGTCGGAGAGGAGGAGATCAATTAACTCGCCGTTCAGACCGAAATCGTTTTGAATCTGTAACGGTCAACGAAGCACTCACGTTCAGAAGTTCACCTTTTTACCAAAATTTCCCCCTCTCGTTTCTCCATTGTTTATGGGCGGATTTCGCTCAGAATTTCAGGAATGATTTGAAAGAGTCATATCAATGTGCACATGAAATAAAAATAAAATGATGAATTACTTTTCATTTTATCAAACCTTTCATGTTTTGTTGTCCTTCAAAACTACCCTCAGATTATTTACAGACAAATCCTGACGTTTCGCTCAATATTCATTATCAAGTACATACATATTCTTGAGACTTTTACGGACCTCGTGACGAAATTTTCGCCGTGCCGAAGCCTTACTTTCGGAGATATAATGGAAAATATATTGGGTTATTTTCACAAACTGAAAACTGTGTAGGAACAGTGGCCAAAGACATCATCTTGTTTTCTTCTTCCTCTTCTCCTTCTTCTTCTTCTTCTTCTTCTTCTTCTTCTTCTTCTTCTTCTTCTTCTTCTTCTTCTTCTTCTTCTTCTTCTTCTTCTTCTTCTTCTTCTTCTTCTTCTTCTTCTTCTTCTTCTTCTTCTTCTTCTTCTTCTTCTTCTTCTTCTTCTTCTTCTTCTTCTTCTTCTTCTTCTTCTTCTTCTTCTTCTTCTTCTTCTTCTTCTTCTTCTTCTTCTTCTTCTTCTTCTTCTTCTTCTTCTTCTTCTTCTTCTTCTTCTTCTTCTTCTTCTTCTTCTTCCTCCTCTTCTTTATGATGATAATAATAATAATAATAATAATAATAATAATAATAATAATAATAATAATAATAATGACAGAATACATGTAATTATTATTATCATTATCATAATTATTTCTTTTACTATTATTATCAGTGGTGGATTTAGGGGGGCACATCCAGCCCGTGCCCCACCCCCCTTGAAAGAAAAATGTACATTGTACCCCCCCCCCCCCCCCCCGATTATTAATATAACATTTCTCTTATTACTACTGCTACTGCATATTTTATTTTCATGATTGATCAAAATCAGTGGACTAGCAATGAAGTCGTAGCAGCAGCAGCAGCAGTAGAAGTAGTAGTAGATTTTATAAATAGAATCATTGTGTCAAAGTAGAAGCTCCCCTTCCTCCTGTTCGACACCAGATCGATAACCTCATTGACCTGGCACACACAGCCAAGCAGCACTGGTTCAGCTGCTGCAGCAGACGACATGAGAGTTTACTAAGTACATGTCAGTGCTGTGTCGATGGTAAACGGTAAAGCCATGAGGTCGATAATTAGTTTATTTCAGGTTTATTTCCGTAAATATATATTTGCTATGAATTTCTGAGGCATTTGGAAGATTATTCAAATCTTCCAAAGATTACATTTTCCCCCACGAAATCACGTGAAAGCCGTTTTATGTTTCAAACCCAACAAGAATTAGCATAATGTGGGACTGTATTATTGAGAATGACGTCATCGCCATGGAAAGCGACTCGGTAGATCAGCGTTCGGATTCAAGGTACGAAAATGCATTGTACTTGATTTTTTACAGACATTTTCGGATGCATGGTTTTTAGAAAATGATATTTCACACAAAGTATCTTTAATATCTGATTAATGACATACTCCAATATCTCTTTTGTTTTCCGATTAGAAATGTGTAATTTTAATGCATATTTTGGACTTTTATTTTGTATTTTTAATGTAATGTTTCTTGTACGTTTGTCCCCGTTTTTCCATCGATTTTGAAAAAAAAAATATAATGACTAGTTAATCTGCTGATTCCCATTTTCAAAACCATTAAGATCATTCAGATTCATGGTCATATGCCAAAGTTATAGCAGTTTTGCTTCGACACTTCCCCAGCGGTTTCACCGAAACATCGTGTTCATTCAACAGAAAAGCGAGGTCAAATCAATGCGAATTCTTGGGTTAATTGCACCGTTCGGCACTGCCTGTTATGATATAGAAAGATTTTATGAATTTACAAACACACATACAAATTATTTGATTGATATATTAACTCTTATTCACCTCAATTGTCATAGTCTCAGGAGAAATATAACCAAGCTGGTTAGCTTTGTGGATTGTATAAAAATACCTTTCACAATCATAGGACTTACAGAGACGTGGCTGAAACATGACTGTCAATTACTAAGTACCTATAGTCTTTCAAATTATAATCTTATTGTTCATTCGAGAGCAAAAAAAACAAGAAGGTGGTGTTGGTACATGTACATGTACATTGTATGTATACTGATCTTACATACAAGCAACGTTATGATCTCACCATTAAAAATGATAAAGTTCAATGTATTTTTATTGAATTATTATAAACTGAATCTAATCACAACCACCGTATTATTGGTGTAGTTTATAGAACACCGAATTATCCTGTGCTTGACTTTTTGAATGATTTTAACCCTATTCTAGATATTATCAGTAGAGAACAGAAAAAATGTTATTTACTTGCTGACTTCAACACATCTCTTTGCTTTATATACATGTAATTCTACCAGACAATTGTATGATACTTTTGTTTCATATTCTATGTTGCCAACTATCATAATTCCTACTCATATTACTTGCAAGACAACTACACTTTTAGATTTATACGAATACTGATCACTCTTGGTGTGTTAATATAAGATGTTAGTGATCATTTCACCCAGTATTTACTGATACCTTTTGAAATCGGATCAAAACAGTAATGACTTGGTTTTTAAGAAGCGTATTATTGATGATGAAAAAATACTGAAATTTCATACTATGTTAAGTAGTATGATACTTTTGTTTCATATTCTATGTTGCCAACTATCATAATTCCTACTCATATTACTTGCAAGACAACTACACTTTTAGATTTATACGAATACTGATCACTCTTGGTGTGTTAATATAAGATGTTAGTGATCATTTCACCCAGTATTTACTGATACCTTTTGAAATCGGATCAAAACAGTAATGACTTGGTTTTTAAGAAGCGTATTATTGATGATGAAAAAATACTGAAATTTCATACTATGTTAAGTAGTATGATACTTTTGTTTCATATTCTATGTTGCCAACTATCATAATTCCTACTCATATTACTTGCAAGACAAAAACAACACTCTAATCTTTATAACTCATTGTTTATTTGAATAATTCAGATATTAACAAAACAACAAATGCTCCAACAATATTCATCGATGAACCATTAAAATGAGTGCTCTTATGACTCCAATTGCAACAGCTCCTATGAAAGTTTTATAACGATCTTCACCTCCATTTACGAAGAATGTTTCCCTTTCACCACTGTCCATAAAAAAAAAGCAATCAAAAATCATGGTTTGACTCTACTTTAAAGAAGATATGTAAAAAGAAAATGAGGTTATATAAGAAGTACTTGAAAAAGCCTACAGACGCTAATCATACTCGGTACAAATTATCAGGAATAAACTAACAAGTGACATGAGCAAAGCAAAACAACTCATTTTGATTTTGATCATTTTGATTCAAGTAGGTATCACTAAAAAGGAGAAATTCTGATTTTGAAATTGATGGTAATACTCAAGAACAGGGTTTTCCACAATTGAAAATTTAAACATGTAAACATGTGCGCGAAGCGACAACACGAGCGCGAAGTGCGAAGTCCTTGTTTAAGGGCCCTGGAAGCTCTGGGGTTTCTAGATGCTCTCTGGTGCAATCTAGCCCTCTTTTTGAACATTTCATGTTAGATTAAGAATCAAGATTTGTGAGAATAATTTTTCCAATTCATTCAATTTAGTTTTCTTTTGCTCCTCACTGGAATGTGATGCAATAAATTTATTTGTTTTTGGCAACTCAAAGTGAGCAACTAAGTAATTTTCTTTTATTGCAATAAAACAACATGAAAAAGAATGGTCACATATACACACACACACACATGTATAATTCTTTTTTATTATTTGGGGGGACCTGAACAGAAATTTAAAAAAAAAAAAACTTTCGCTGGGCGGGCTGTATGAATGAACAGAAATGTCAGTTGTTAAGAAAATGATACATTTGATCTGTAAACCTCTTTGCGCAATATTCAATTCATCTCTATTTTCTGGTACTATTCCAAACAAACTTAAGATTGCAAAGGTAATCCCCAAATTTTAAATCAGGACAGACCAGTAATTATTCAAATCATCGTCTACTTCCACTACTTCCACTCTTTTCTAAAATCCTCGAAAGATGTACATGTATGTTTAATCGTCTCCTTGACTTTATGGAGAAATTTAATTTACTTTTTTGCAATTAATTTAGGTTTAGGCCACATCATTCCACATCTTCTGCTCTAATTGAATTCGTTCCAAACAAACTACCATAGCATTATTCCTTGACTTGTCTAAAGCGTTTGATTGTTTGGACCATATTATTTTATTGAGTAAATTGTATAGATAGGGTACATACATAAGAGGTACACAGTTACTTTGGTTTCAGAGTTATCTTTCCAACCATCAACAATATACAGTCTTCAACGACATCCCTTCCAAAATGCAGTGCAATATGTATGGAATTCAGAAAATGCTTTTAAACGATTCCTAATGTTCTACTGTGCTATCTTTGCAGCTTACTGTTCTTCAGTCCTCAACTTTTCAAAACTGCTTTCTTCTCTGACGATTCTACATGTATCTGCATTTCCCTCTTTTCTACTATCTGTCTATCCATTTCTCTGTGTTCTTTTTTCTTTTACTTCTGACCCCTTTTTCTCTCTCCCCTCTTTCCTTCTTTTTTTTGCTTATGGTCGTCGTTGTCCTGTTTTGTTGTTTTTTTTACAAGGGTTGAAAGTACTAAGATGTCAACCATCTTTAATTCAACCCCCACTCATGTCCATTTTTTATGTGTTTCTTATATAAATTTATATATATATATATATATATTGTGAATTGTCATCAATTTTATACATGTACATGCAACTATGTTATTGTTTTATTCCCTTTTATTGATGTTTTTACCTCTCAAATTCTGCTCTGTATATTGATCATTTTTATTGTATGTTTGAGTGGAAATAAACTTTGAATTGAATTGAATTGAAAAATAATCACATATACATATATATATATATATATATATATATATATATATATATATATATATATATATATATACAGTACATACTAAAGCTTCAAAATCCAATTGCTTCTCATCAGTTTCATAAATGAGAGGAAATATATGAAAATAGAAATACCCATGTACCTTTCTGAACGTTGGTGAACCAATCCATCTGGACATGATTTTCTTGCATCGTTTCATTTTCCATGGTGGCTTAATTCGTTGTTCATACAACTGATGGTAGATGTCCACTGCTGCCTGACTTGTCTTCAAGTATCGGCATTCTCTCACTCCACTGTCCTCATCCTGTGAAAAGAAGTCACAACAGATTAATACTTTACCCTAGCTCTCATCATCCAACATGCTATTCATGTTAATACAAAATGAAGGCCTACATGAAGGTGCTTGCTCATGATATCATGACATATTCAGATTTCTTCATGTACATATTCATAACTAATAAGAGATCATCCCTCTTTTTCTGAGATAGAAAAGAAAATGAGCCTGTAAGATAAATCAATAAGTGAGATAATGCAGACTGAATGATGATGAGTATTACAGCCATGTAACAATACATAGGCATGCTGTCACTGTCATTCAAAATAGTGGGAAAATAGAGCAGTACATTGTACCTTCATTTCTAAAATTACAACAAAAATTCATGGAATATAAAAAGATAACAATCAAACAACCTGTTCATACAAAAACTGGAAATTAATGGCTCCATCTTTAATCACATCTCCCCCCCCCTCCCCCATCTGTTATGCAAACTTACATGTATTGATCATTTAAAGCCAGTCAGACAAATATTTGAGGTTTGATGAATAGTAAACAAGGAAAATATATCATACCTGAATTTTATAACACCAACTACGGTATACACAAATAAACAGGGCCTGAGGGAATCTAGTGCGATCTATGGGGTCGAGAGCCCCGAGAGAAATAGACGATTGACTGTAGTTTTTGAGACCAACCCTACAAATCGAACTAGATTTCCTACTAAAGGGCCTGTATATTTGTTTTATATCCCTCATCAAAAACTATATAGATCTGGATCTAACTTTAATCTAGGTAGGGGCAATTCCACAGGTTGGTGGACATGGACCTTAAAATTCAAAGTTGGTAATTCACTTAACAATGAATCATTTTTGTGCTACATAATTGCAGAAACCTGCACAAACATTGGTAAACCTATCATCAGTGGTTTGTTTTAAGAAAACACTAAAAGTTCGAAAATGGTAAAAATGATCTATTTCTACACTTTTTAGTGATATTTTGCTTATAAATTGTGCATTAGACTGCTTATCTGGAGGTAAAATATCCAAAGTTTTCCAGGATTTCTATAAAAACAAGTGAATGAGTAAATTACGCAATGCGTAATAAATGTCCCCGCCGGAAGTGCAGATCTGTGGAAATTAACTAGCCTGAAACTTAAAACTTCAGTGAAAAACTTTAGTGAATAAAATAATAATGTTACTGCATGCAAAAGAAGAGAATACCAACAATGCATGTATACAACTGAAATATAAAACATGAAAACATTATGAACCTTCAGCATTTTGAATAAATTTGCATAAATTTGCATGAATAATGAATTTCAAAATTCTGTGTAGAAGTTTGGAAGCCCCCACCCAGCCCTACCAGATAAAACAATCGGAATCAAAATCCGATGTGAAATAGAGGAGAAGTAGCATTTTTTGTCAATTTTGAATAAATTTGCATAAATTTGCATAATTAATGAATTTCAAAATTCTGTGTAGAAGTTTGGAAGCCCCCACCCAGCCCTATCAGATAAAACAATCGGAATCAAAATCCGATGTGAAATAGAGGAGAAGTAGCATTTTTCGTCAATTTTGAATAAATTTGCATAAATTTGCATAATTAATGAATTTCAAAATTCTATGTAGAAGTTTGGAAGCCCCCACCCAGCCCTATCAGATAAAACAATCGGAATCAAAATCCGATGTGAAATAGAGGAGAAGTAGCATTTTTCGTCAATTTTGAATAAATTTGCATAAATTTGCATAATTAATGAATTTCAAAATTCTGTGTAGAAGTTTGGAAGCCCCCACCCAGCCCTATCAGATAAAACAATCGGAATCAAAATCGGCCAAGAAATAACGGAGAAGTAGCATTTTCTAACATTTGAGCACACACGGACAGACGGACGGACGGACGGACGGACGGACGGACGGACGGACGGATGGACACACACACGCACACACGTACGGAGCCCGTTTCATAGTCCCCTCGCGAACTTCGTTCGGCGGGGACAATTAAATTTAAAAGGTCCATTGATCATTTTTCATTGAAAAAACACAAAGAAGAACCTAAGTCCTGCTAGTTAGAATGAAACCAAAGCTGCTGCTATCTCATGGACAAAATGTAACATGAGTAAGCGTAACATGAGTAACCATTATTCCTGTGAAATCTGCAAAAATGATGGGTCCAGTAATTTTCAGTTGTCACCCAGTGTAGGTCTCCCTAGCATGGTGTTTTTTGAAAAGGGTAAAATCATTTTTCAAGAAAGCTTCATATTAGCATACTTTTCATTTAAGCCTTCTTTGCAATTTATGCATGTCCAAATTATGTAACGTGAGTAACCAACACATTAGTTGGTCTAGCAGTAATTACTGTTCCTCTTCTAAGGTTTTGGTTCTATATACATGTATAGGTACTCCCATATGTATGCATTGTGTTATGATGCACATTTAGCTAGCATGATTGCGCATGCATGAGAAACAGCTGATCAACTGACCTACATCCAGTTACATATACATACATGTAACCAACACGTTGTGTGTTCAGACAGGTTGGTTATACCGACAGGTCACTTTTGAACAGTAAATCGAACATGTTTCCATGCAAATTGTCAGGAATCTTTGATAAGATCAGTTGACAGAATTATGAATTTCTTTATATGGATGCATGAAAATTCTCGGGCTCAGCATAATTTCGCTGATGCCAATCCAAGACCAAGAAATTTTCAATGAGGGATATAACACCAACTACAGTTGTATATTTATACTAGCTGAAGCAGCCCGTGGACATATCATCCACGGGCGCTAGCTGTGTTTATGATTAATCACAGTACCGTATATTTGTCACAATAATCAAGTGAATAAAGAAAAAAGTCGGGTAATGTGTAATTTTTTTACCAAGAAGTATTTACAACATGTGAGTATGTGTTATTCATCCAAATCTTGCATGAGTTCTGAAGAAAATATATTTTCATCTTGATGAAGACCAAATAATGATTGTTTTACTTTATGAATGACTGAATAATGATATTTATTTATGTTACGTCGGCCCTGTGGCCTGTGGATGACACACGATCTCATTTACACCTGGGCGGGATTCTCGCACACAGAGCATGGATATAATTATGTTCGAATAGTATATCCATGAATAGAGCTAGAGTGAGTGATTTGATCTTGCCATGTTTCTGTGGTTTAATACCATTAAGGCCATAAAAACATAATTGCATAATTAGCGGTACGTCCCTTGTAAAGGATGCAAAACTTAGAAAAAAAATGAATTTATTGTCATTTTCTTTTCAGGGGTATTATGACCCCCTTATAAGTCTTGGGAGGACAGACGGATTGACCTTTCCCTACCGTACCCCCTCCCCCACCCCATCGGCCTCCCGTCACCCCCAGCGCGAGGGTTAGTATCCTATAAGTATTCATATCATAGTGGAAATATTTTCGAAGGAAATTTTGGTGGGGGGGGGGGGGCTCCTTCTTTACACCGTGGCAACCAATATTCCTAAGTGAAATAAAGATTCCTAAAATATGAAGTGGCCGAAATCCCCCCTTTTTTTTACATCTAACAGTTACATGTTCCTCCCGGCTTCACCCTGTCTCACTGAACATCAACCCCCACAAAAACAAGTGAATGAGTAAATTACGCAATGCGTAATAAATGTCCCCGCCGGAAGTGCAAATCTGTGGAAATTAACTAGCCTGAACCTTAAAACTTCAGTGAAAAACTTTAGTGAATAAAATAATAATGTTACTGCATGCAAAAGAAGAGAATACCAACAATGCATGTATACAACTGAAATATCAACATGAAAACATTATGAACCTTCAGCCATTTTGAATAAATTTGCATAAATTTGCATGAATAATGAATTTCAAAATTCTGTGTAGAAGTTTGGAAGCCCCCACCCAGCCCTATCAGATAAAACAATCGGAATCAAAATCCGACGTGAAATAGAGGAGAAGTAGCATTTTTCATCAATTTTGAATAAATTTGCATAAATTTGCATAATTAATGAATTTCAAAATTCTGTGTAGAAGTTTGGAAGCCCCCACCCAGCCCTATCAGATAAAACAATCGGAATCAAAATCGGCCAAGAAATGACGGAGAAGTAGCATTTTCTAACATTTGAGCACACACGGACAGACGGACGGACGGACGGACGGACACACACACACACACGCATACGTGCCTACGGTGTAATAGGGGGACCGGTTTTGGATACATTCCAGCACAGCCATTGAAGGACCGAAATGTATCCAAGGTGCAATTCAGGGACCGAAAAATAAAAATTGTCATCAATAGAACACTTTTTCAAAATTAATCATGTGAGGTAAGAAAATATGACTGGGAAAGCACGCAACGTCTTTTTAACGCCTCATGTTGTCATGGTAATGTAATTTTCCATGAAATCTTACAGATCACGGGCACACACCTACTTTGAGGGACCAAATGAATGTATGTCGCCATGCTTTACCAGTATACGGCCCCCAAGTTCCAAAGTTGTAGTGAAGCAATTTGATATTTTACCATTCTTTCTTTAGAAATATATCCAACCATCGTTTTTGTATTAGTCACATGTTGCCAAAAACATGTAGGCTACGAAGACATGCACTGGAGCGGAAATGAACCGTTTTCAACGCCACTTGTGTCATAGTAATGAGGTTTACGTCAATTCGTACATATCACCGGTACACACCTCCTCAAGTTGAGGGACCACAGAGAAAAGATAGTTGAAGAAAAAAAATATGTCAGGATGCTTTGAAGTAAATTATTTCTATATCATAACATCTTTCTTTGCAATGTTAGATGTTCTGATTCTTTTTACGAGTCATGTGTTGCCTTAGTTCAGATACAAAATTGTGCTAATTATTGAGACCTCCTTTATTATGGATCTGGTCCAGACAATTTTTTTACCATGCTTCTTTATTTTGTCTAAGAGACTGATATAAATTCCCTCCAATCTTAATTCATCTTCCTTTCTGTTGAAAATATTTCTTTTTGTAACCATGTGGCTTATGGACTTTTTAGGTTCCAACTCAGGGGCGGCGGAGCGTCTTGCAAATTGGGGGTGGGGGGCAGGCACCAGCGAAAAGGGGGACTGGTGAAAAGGAAGGAAAAATACCATTTTGAGTCCCTAGTTTACTCCTACATTCTATTTAACACTATTAAAGACGATTTATTATCATTTTTCATCTATCTTTACATAATAACAAACACTTTGCAGTTGTATATATTGCTTTGATTACTCATTTGAGAGCGACCGAAGCCAGCAAGAGTAAATGCTAAGTATTCTTTTGCTGACAGCGACTTTATCATTAAAGCTGCCGCAAATTCATTTTCAGTTTTCCCATATGAATGTTATTTTCACCCTTTAACCCTTCGTTTTCCTTATTGACCAAGCTATAAATTTTAATGCATTTGTGGGGTCTCATCGCCACGATCATACTAGAGGAATATATCAGATTTTATGGTTACGACACACTTGATGTCTCGAGCTTGAAATATTTGAGCGAGCGAGCGTACCCAGCGAGCTTTAAAAAAATATAAAAATATCATCTTGCTTCAATTTAGGGGCAGCGTTCGTTCGTATTAAAGTTAGGGGCTCTGTGCCCACTTGCCCACAGCTCCACTGCCTCACAATGTAATAGTATCAAGCAGTGGCGTAATTTGGCAGGGGGGCACATCCGGCCCGCCCCCCCCCCCTTTGAAAGAGAAATGTACATTGTTGAATGTATGATGGGTACCTCTACTGTCACTTGCGCCCCCCCCCCCCATTTTTTTTTAGAAGTGCTGACGTCAGAGAGTTTCTGAAGAGCAGTACACCCCAAAAACGTGTTAATGCTTTTTTTTTTTTTTTGCTTGTCAGAAAATAAACCTGGATCCAAGACTGGTATCAAGGGAATCTGTTATAAGCCTATATGATTCTTTGGTTTTCTTTCTTCCTTCTTTTTTTTTTCAAATGATTTTAGGGTACTTTCCAGAGGTGAAAAGGGATATCTAAAAGAGGGGAAAATGGCACAAGAAAGAAAAGGGGCGCTATTCAGAGGTATAGGGGCATCTATATTTGAAGGGAACACTCATCAGAAGGAGAATGTCAGAAAATTGTCAGAAAATAAAAATCCTTGATCCAAGACTGGTATCAAGGGAATCTGTTATAAGCCTATAATGATTCTTTGGCTCTTTTTTAATTTTTTTTTTTACTGATTTTAGGGCACTTTCCATAGGTGAAAAGGGATATCTAAAAGAGGGGAAAATGGCACAAGAAAGAAAAGGGCGCTATTCAGAGGTATAGGGGCATCTATATTTGAAGGGAACACTCATCAGAAGGAGAATTGCACTATATAATATATTTGAAGTGAAATGATACTGTAATGGTATCAAGAGCATGAGAACCGTTATCGTAATTATATTGATCTTTTGAGAAATTTAAGACACTTACTGTAATAAAGGTGAAGGGGGTACTTATCAGAAGTGTTAAAGGGCAATTGTCGCAAGGACAAATGGCACTTACTAAGGAAAAAGTGGCACTTATCAGAAATCAAATGGGCCTGAATCAAATTTGAAAAAAGGGCACTTGCCCGAATGGAAAGGGACACTTACCTAAAAACAGAAGGTGCACTTTTCGCACGCTATTAAACAGAAGGAGAAATGGGCAGTGGCGTAACTACGGCGTAGAGGTTGGGGCACGTACCCTCCTCCCCCCAATCAAATGGACAGAGAGAGAGAGAGAAAGAGAAGAAGGAGAAAGGGAAAAGGAAGAGAAATGAATCATGAAGGAGAAAAAGACAATTTAACAGTCATTTCATTAACAATCATGTTAACAATTACTTACTTTCCTACTATCATTCCTATTCGTGGTGAAAAAAGTCCTTTCATAATTATAACGAGCTTTCCAAGAGGGGAATTTCATAACTGAATCGGACTACCCTCCACATTGCTTTTTATATGTCATAAATAAAACACGAATAATAAATATAAATAAATAAATAATAAATAATTGATCATTACTGTGTATCATGCTTAAAATAACACCTATACAATCCCATCCAGTTCATGTAACAGTGTTGTAGTGCCTTGATGCTCGGCCTTGGCCTTAAGGCGCCTTAAGGTCAGTTTTTTCAATGCCTTGGCCTTGGACTTGAATGCCTTTACCTTTGGCATGCCTTGGCCTTGCCTTGAGGGGCTCCAAGCCTATAAATCTCAAGGCATTTTCAAGGCATATGGAACTTTCCTATTTTTGCAAGTAAAATTTTAAAACATTTTGGCTGTTTGTGCAGGAGTCATGTACATTCTAGCTAATACAAGATCTAATCATAACAGACTTGGGAAATGAATTCATGTTACAAATATTTAGGTTAATACGACAAAATGATGATCATGATGATCATGATGATGATGATGATGATGATGACAGTTGTACCGTATGAAATACAGGTCAAGACTGGAACAATTGTACTTGCATTTCTTTTCTGTGAATATAAATATTAAGTTTGAACAAAGTATTTGCATTTTTTTGTGAATTCGGTCAAAGGCTCGGTGCCCCCCCCCCCTTCGACAAAGTCTGCCGTGCATTTCGAACCGCTCCATTTCACACCACGCCACTTTCTGCCTGTTTTCTTTCAAGTCTTGCATATATTTTGAAACCTTGTTTACGAAAAATCGGTCATGTCACTGACCCACATGATCTTTTGTGACCTCATGTAAGCCTGAAAACGGAGAATTTCTGAGTTTTGTGTGCAAAACTAAATACATATTCCCATTTTTCTCCTTTATCACCTAAGATTTCTTCTTTAAGCTTTAATTTTCATTTATTCTAACTGAATATTGCTTCAGATAACATTCTGATATAGTGGTCTCTGAAAATAAACAATAAAAATGTTAAAGCTGAAAAACAAAGAAGTATGAAATTCGAAAAACAATAGAATACATAAGAATTCTTATGTAATAATGTTTCAAGGTTTAGAAAGAACTTCTTGCATTAAAATTTTATTTGCAAGGTCTTTATTTACTTGATTATAATGCAAAATGTATGTTTCTGCATATAATTTGCATAAATTATAAGATTAGATTTAAAAAAATAATAATTTGCATAAAGATAATGATGGACATGTGCTCTTTACGTGATTTTCGAAGTCAGTGCAAAATTTAACGCCGATCGGTCATGTCGCGGCAGAGATCAGGGGGGGGGGGGGGGGCCTCTTATCCCTTTCCCCAGTCGGAGAAGAGCTTCAAATAGCCCAGTACCAGTAAGGGTTAAAGGGTTCAAAATATTGGGAGAAAAAATGTGATTCTCGTTGCTTTGCTCCATAATATACATGTATTCCTTTAAAAAGTATTTTACGAGCTATTTATGTCCAGGAAGACAACAATACATATACAAACAGTAGGTCATGAAAAGGAGGGGGGGGGGGTATGAAAATGAATACATATTTTCCGTCAGGTCTTTTGAAAAGGGGAAAATGAAAAGGCAAAGTAAAGGAAAAGAAAAACCAAAGAAAAGAGTGAAAGGAAAAGGGAAGGAACGAAAAAGAAGGAAAAACTGGCCACTTTTTTTTGCTCGCTTCCTTCGCTTGCTCACAAAAACACTGGAAAGTTATTGTTCGGACAAAGGAGTCCCCCTTCAGAATAGGTTGCAACTCTCATTCCCCCCCCCCCCCCCCACTCCTTTAGGATTTTCAAAGTTCTGATATTCGGCCAACCACCACTTTATATTCGAATAGCGAGGTTCCAGGATAATTATGTAACTTCCGTATGTAACTTCTGTACATTTTACAACAATTTTTTTTTAATTTGATCGCTCGCTATGCGATCTCCAAAAAATTTACAAACTGAAGAACTGATATCTGGGCAAAAGGGTCAGCCCGTCCCTTGTCAAAATTAGCCCCGTATAATCAAGATTTCTGCATCTGCGATATTCTTTTATTATTATAATATTATGAGGGGGGGGGAGCAGATTAGGTTGCAGCATTTTTGTCTGCAAATTAGGGTGTCACACCCTAAAATATGTCAGCAAATTTGGGTATCACATCCCCCATTCAAGATGTTCAGCGACGTCTCTGCCTGCCTTCTTTTTTGTATGTGAACCTCTTTTTTATGTTCCATGCCCCCCCCCCTCCTTTCTTTACCAATGCCTTGGCCTTGGCATTGGCCTTGAGGTTTCAAGCCTTGGCCTTAGCCTATAGGCCTTGAGGGCCAAAGCCTTGGCCTTGACCTTGGCCTTGCTAGTCAATGCCTTGGCCTTGAGGGTTTGGGCCTTGACTACAACACTGGTAACAAATACATAATACATCATTATGGAACCAAGTATATGTATATGTGAAATTGACTTCTAATTTAGAAGCACTTGCTGAAGGGAGTTCAAATGACCGACATAGGCATTTTATCTGAATCACAAAGTGCTCTGCATTTTATTTTGTACAGAGAAATGTTGCTGAAAGGACATGATTTCCCTGGGTCCCCCCTTTTAGTTTATATATATATATATATATATACATATATATATATATACATATATACATATATATATATATATATATATATATATATATATATATTTTTTTTTTTTTTACTAAAATCATGAGAATGTAGTAACTAGCAGAGGCGGCACACCGGGGGGCACAGTGTCCCTAATTTTTCAAGTACCCTTAAAGTGTCCTTTTTTTTATCTATGAGAAGTGCCCCTTTTCATAGCTGATAAGTGCCTCTTTTCCTTCGTTATACTGCTCTCTTTTTTTCTTTCTAATAAGGTTCCCTTTTCACGTTCTGATAAGTGGCCATTTTGACCTCATACATGAGTGCCCCTTTTAAAAGCTGATAGCCCTTGCTTTCGTCTAATTAACCCTTTGCACTGTGCATTATGAAAATCCATAGATGCTGGATTATTTCAAAGGCTATATTTTTTGTACGTGATTTCTGTTGACGATCGTCGACAGAAGCGATAATCCGGAATTGACAGTGGTCGACAATAGCGGGCGGGGAACCGACATTTGCTCCGGCGACAATTGCCCCTGCGACATTTGCTCCGTCGACATTTGCTCCGATCAAGCGACAATTACTCCGCGACAACTGCTCCATCGATAAAAATGAATATATGCGACAATTGCTCCGCCGACATTTGCTCCGATCGAGCGACAGTCGCTCCGCGACAATTGATAAAAAATGAATATAAGCGACAATTGCTTCTGCGACAATTGCTCCGTCGACATTTGATGCGATCGAGCGATAATTCCTCCGCGACAACTGCTCCGCTGACATCTGCTCAGTCGATGTAGTCAGATATCAAAATTCAACAATTTATTAAATGAAGCCTCCACAAAGTTATCGAATCCTTTTAGATTATGATCGTTTCTTCCAATTCTGTTTGCAGGTGTGCACCTATCTATTGAACCATTAACAAGCATAAAATAAAACACAAGGCGGAGGTATTTTCGTCTATTCTCTAAAGAATTCATACTTAATTTTCGTAATAATATATCATAATTAGTGCTCCAGTCTTTGCACAGCATTCTTACATTGATATTCACGATGAATCTTACGTATGTACATGTATTAATGCTTTGTAGCCAAACTATAAACTTTTGGTATGATTAATTGATTTTTTTTCAGACTTTCAAAGATGCTTTTTATTGAATACCACAATTTGTGTCAGCACTGTGTAAACAACGAATAGAAAATTGTATGACTGAGATACTTGAAAAAAACATATATTTCTTTTAAATCTTCCATCCCGTTTTCTCCCCCCCCAAAAAAAAAGAAGAATATATATATATTTATACTCTGGACTGCATCACTCTGTTATTTAAAGTTCACTTCATCCTTTCTGCATTCAACCTTGTAGCCTATATGAACATTTTATAGTTTGTTTTGAAAGTTCATTTGTGTCTCCTTGTATGTTTTCCTTTTTTATTTTAAAATAAAGTACGTTACTTTTTTGTGACATCTGTCTGAATATGCTTGTCGTCCGGTTATTTGTAAAGCAAAAATTATAGAATATAGATTTAGACAGTGCGTCCCAGGAAAAAGGAAACCGAGACGGTCAGTTATTTTTCCGGTGGTATGAAACAGTTCATGAAATATCATATGCACCATAATAAAGTTCATTTTTTTCTTCTTTCTTTTGATACCTCATACAATGCGAAAGGGTCACGCAGCGACGAGCAAGAGAGTTTAAAATTCAATGTCAAAACCGAGTTGCGCAGAATAAATGGTCAAGAATTGTAAGGATGCAGCAATCTTGCCTTGAACGCGATGGTTCAATTTGCATTTCTTTTTATGTTCTTTGTTATGTTTCTTTCACCAAATCTCTCAATGAGAGTGAATAGAAATTTAAACATGAATTCTTTCATGTGAGAAACTCTTCGACAGCAGAGTCATCATAACACACCACCCCCGTCAAATGGCCTCCCAGCTCACCAGATCTCAGCCGAATGACTTACTTTCTTTGGGGCTGTGTGACTGGATTGTGAGAGAGAAGAGAGAGAGAGAGGGAGAGAGAGAGAGGAAGAGAAAGAAAGAGGGGGGGGGGAAGAGAGAGAGAAAGAGATGGAGATAGGGGGAGGGGGCGGGGGAGACATGGTGGACATTTTTCTTTCTTTGCCACGTTAGAGGATTTATTTTTACCTTCAAAGTTTACAATTACAGAACATTAATCATACATAAATGACACAAAAGGCCAAGTATAACTTTCTTCTTATTTTGGAAATTTCAAAGAGTGTGCACCATTACTCATCAACCTTTCCCCACTACATGCAGTTTCTTTGACAAGGTAATTGCATGACCAGAAGTGAAATTTATTACTTTTAATCTAAAGTAACCTTTGCCCCCCCCCCCCCCCCCCCCTCTCCGCGCTTGTTTAGGAATTTCTATTTCTCATGACTAACATG
>CM046837.1:26360804-26497392 GCA_025618425.1 Heliocidaris tuberculata | reverse complement strand
TGCCACCTCCCCCATAAAAAGAAACACTGTGGGAACCAAATTTACTAATGAACCAAATGAATAAAACTGAAAATGTGTCTCCTGAAATTTATTCTAATATTTGTTCATAGTCTTGGCAACACAGAAGGGGTTGAAACATAACAGTGATGTAGTTCAGACCAATCTTGGTCTAAGGCTTCTGATGTATCAATCCTTATCTAAACATTAGAATCATAATGCTAAATAAAGTTAACCCCCAAATTTCCCTCCTGGCCTCGATCTCACACCTAATGTCTCCACTACATTAAAACTTTTTGGTAAGGTGTCCGCCAGGGCAAATAAAATGTATTTTACAAGTAATAATAATAATAATAATATACCATTCTTGTAAAACGCATATCACATTACGTAAGGATGTCTCTATGCGCTTAGGAAGAAAAAAGAAAAGAAAAGCAAAGAAGAATTAAGTTACTGAGTTCCTTTTATCAGTTTAACATTTGGAATAGGTGTGTTTTAAGGGCAGACTGAAATATATCTATGTAAATAAAGAGCAAGTGCTAGTTTGAAAGAAGTATCTGCGCATAACAAAATCCCCCAAGCATACTCACACATCTGTACAATACAGAAATGTGAGGTGCACTATGCTTATATCATTTTATTTTGCTGTGGCAGGTTTTTTCAGGCGGTTGAGCGCATCACAGGGGAATGAGACTTTTTAGTTGCATAATGTAGAACCTAATGAGAAAGACTCACCTGGACTAAATGACAGACAGAGCATCTGTGAACCAGGCCGGTTTCTCTCTTTGGAATTTGATTGGCTTGTTGCTGTACAGAGAAAGAGATATTAGAGACATTGAACAGAGGGAGGCAGAAAGACAAGACTAAGAATATACAGGCAACCCTATCTATTAAGGCCACCCAAGGGCAAACAAAAAAGTGGTCACTGTAGACCGGTGGCCTTTCAAGAAATATTCTAAGACAAACATTTATTACAAAGGGAGAAAATTCATACTGGCATTTTGATATGAGTACAAGGCAAAAAGCTTCAGCATGTCTTAGGGCTGGGACTAAAATCCGGGTATTCGGGTCGGGCCTGAGAGAGGCGGGTCACGGGTCAAAAAATTGGAATCCCGATTCCCGAAAATACAGTTTTTAACACATGTGGGACTGATCATGAGGAAAGAGTTCTAAAAGTGGCTTTAAACTCATTTAATTCGTAATTGTTACAAGTGATATCAGTCATCAATAGCAATTAATCATCAAACACTTACTAAAATCTTTGTTTATGATGTTTATTTTCCATCATTTTGGACTTTAATAGTCCGTTTCCCCACCGGATTTTATGCTTACGATCTGCAGAGCACTACATCATGTATGTAGCTGAATCACAGTCTTGAGATTTATAGTGGTCCAGCGCCCTCTAAGTTCAAATACCATATAGTTAGTTTTTTACTTTTTCGGAAACCAAAAGAGGTAAAACGAACTTTGAAAGTCGAAAACCTGGAATTAAATTCTATCATTCTAGTAAGGACTTTAATTTATTATTTATTTTATTGTTATTTATCATTTGTAGTACTTGTCTAATGAAGTATTTGAACTCATTTTGATGACAATTCTTACTCTTAAAAACAAAAACTATAATCAGTCCTAAGTGTTTAAAATCATGTCATGTTTTTTTTTTTCACGGCTGCAGGAAACCGTGAATCGTAGATTTTGTCCACTTTATATACCTTTTTAGGGGTTAAATATTGTTTACTAATTTTCAGGTAACCGGGTTCCCGCCCGAAAATTAGGTCGGGTACCCTAAAATTAAAATACCCGAAATTCCCACCCCTAGCATGTCTTAATCTAAAGCTGTTCTTTGAAATCATCACATCTGGGTTTTCATTACGCTTTATTTCTTCTTCCATTCGTTAAATTACAAATTACTTCGTACTTTTGTATAATGGAGACAGGTTTACTGTATCACAAACAATTTTTTTTTCAATTCTGCTGTAATATAGGCTGAAGATGTAGTTGTGTTTAACTCTGAAACGTGTAGGCCCTACTATTCTTTTTAATGTTATGTATTTTGTTGTTATTTTGAGATAAACTAACTTGAACTTGAGTGTGTTTTTGTCCCAGACCCAGATGCACACACATCCATCAGCACCAGTAGAAGCCATATAACGGGATGATCCTCTAACAAATGGAGAGAACTAGAAGAGACAACAGACAAAGAAAGGCAATAAGCCAGTTTGTAGATATAATTTACAGATCTGACAGTCATTTGTAACAAGATTGTACCAAATTGGAAATCCTAGGGCTCGTGTGTTCATATAGGTTGACTATAAAGTTACACTTACAGGGTCCACTCATTTATGAAGCACAAATTGTCCAGGTCTTTATTTTGTACAAATTACTGTAGTTCTGTAAAAATTTGAATCAATGACAGGAATCTCGTTATGAAATGAAAATAAAAATTGATTTCATGCTGAAATGATTTTTGTTTATTTAGTTACAGAATTATGGTAATTCTTACAGGATGAAGAGGTTGACAATTAGCCAATCCATATATCAGTGGACTGCCTCAACCCACTTCAACCTGAATTAGAGAGGGTAAACCTTTATAAAATCTTGTGATAACCATGCTTGCTGTAAGATGGTTACTACATGATAGGTTTGCATGTGAAAATTTTTAGGACCCCCCTCCAAATTCCCTTGTTATAACAAAAACCTCATTGTATCTGTTCTCTTTTTATCATGTATTCGCTGCATACTGTGAGCTTACCTCCAGTGATGTAATCATGGCCGTATGACCCATGAGGACGGCCACCGGGGTCAGGGACTGGAGGTTCCATACCCTGATCACTTTGTCATTACTCGCCGCGGCAAGAAGAGTGTTTTCATAGTTGACATTCATGTCCACAATCTCAGCCGAATGCCCTCTCAAAGTGGCAAGAAGGCGGCCGTCATCTACACTCCATATCTTGACCAGGTGGTCATCAGCACCCTGGAAAACAGGAGAAACAGCAGGTTGTGAATAGCTACATTTATATTGCGAACATATCCATCCTTGGGGATGCTAAAAGCACCTGCAAATTACCATCATTACCCTAGCTATACTTTTTCAATTTCAAATTCAGTTCCCTCAATAATTCAATTTCCATGAAACAGGAAGCATGAATATTCTCCAAATGAGTACCTACTTTCGATTCGGAAGTAGGAAACTATTTTGATTAAGTTTCATCTAATTGTGCATTGTTATTGAATGATTTTCATGGAAACAGACTTTCAAATCATGGGAACTACATATTACAAATCCTTACTGTAAATATCCTGTGACCAGTCTGATCAAAAAGAACACAGTAGGCAGAGGACAGATGACCCAGAGTTCGAAGGTGATGGTTCGTTCGGCCATACCTCTCCCCTGGGATCATGTGATCAAGGCGAGCCACACCCGACAACTGTCTCCCTCGTATGACATTGTCTGAAAAATATGAGACATACAAATTGTGAGAGTTTGGTTAATTTCAAGATAAGAACATGTGCTGTAATCAGATTATTTCATGTTGGAACCAACCTATGACATCACTAGTATGCATTCAAGTCTATACACAAGTGTTGATCAGGGTGATGGATTTGATGAAAATGTTTTTGTTGCTGTCAATCTAATGGGTCAAAGAGTAGACCAATATGTTCATCAGTTTTCTCTAACTTGCTAAAGGTGATTGGAAAAAAAGATTGGAAAAATCCTTATCCACAAAACATTCCTAATCAAGCTATTCAGTTGCAACACCAGATATTTATCAATGATAGATGTATAAAAATTGTAACACTGAACAGTGATTTCCAAAAAATATAGGCTTTCCGGAGTAAATTTTTAAACTTTCACAAATGTATCAATTTTATGTAACATGAAGCCATAACCTACCTTTATGGCATTACGTTGCGACAGTAAATACATTACAGCACTCCACACATGGGTCTTACCATCAAATTCAGCTGTTCATTTTTTACTTTTTTTCTACAAAGGAAACACTACAAGTATGATGATTCACCTTGCTAATTAGTCAGCACAATTAGGTTCTCCCCCCCCCCCCCCCCCATTTTAAAAGTGTTTCTCACTTAAAACACATCCTGTAGGTCATTGGGCTGCTTGCTTACAAGAAAATACTTGCTTTCTCTAAGGACAGGTCACATATCAACAATAATGAAAGTGAAAAAAAAAATTCTATGTATAAAATAAATAGCATTATTGAATTATGCTAAAGAGCCTTCAGGAACGATTTCCTGGGATCCAATCCATTTTCTTCATAAAACAATTTTCTTGTATTGTTGAAATGATCAGCCCTTTCGCATCCAGACGATTAAAAAAACAACTGCATAACTAATACTTACATGCATTTGGCACCTGGGCAAGTTTATTTGGGGGAGCAATGGGCCGCTGATGGTAGAGTGCTGCATGTACAGATGGAGACCATAGAGGGGGCTTTATATCTAGGATTCAAAAAAAAGTTTAAGAAATGAAAGATGAATAATGAAAATTAAATTGTGCAACATTCTACATGTAAATGATACATTCCAGCAATGTTCTCACGACCACGCGTCATGTAAAAGTTTCATAAATGTTGGCGACAAGCGTGAACTTTAGTGACAACCGTGCCTGATAACCGTAAATCATATTTGATGTCATGTTTTTTTTCATTTTCCAAACCTCATTTTCATTTATTATGACTGCGTTAACATCCTGATGATTTGTAAAAAAGTTTAAATCATACCCCGTAGGTTAACTTTTTTTTTCACCGAGCAGATTAGACCATTGCACTCTCGAGCAGGACGAGCCAACTCTAGCACCGATTCCAGCTGGGGCAGCCTAAGTTACCGAGCGCACTGGTGGCGGTCTGATCACATGTATGTAGATCATAGCGCTAGCGCGCCACAATGGATTAGCCGGAAAACAATTTAGTTTTGAGAGGGAAATCTAATGATTTAATCTTTGCAATCCCATACTGTAAACTGAAAACAATTATGTGAACATCTCAGGTAGGTCCTAAATGTGTTATTTCTTTGTGATTCGTTTTTGTTCAATATAATTTATGTGGCGTTCTGTTACGTCTTGTTCATGTTCTTTTTCTCATCACCACACACATCGTGTAAAGCTGGTACTTAGTCTATGATGTAGGCGATGGATTTTTGTCAAATGATCACCCCCCCCCCCCCCAAAAGAAGAAATAAAATAAATACAAACTATATTTACTGATAAAAAACCAAGGAAATTATTCGGTGATTACGACTTCCCATGATGCAAAATAGACACAAGAATGATAGAAAATCATGAAATTAAAACATCAATAGTTCGGAGCGAAAAATCCTGATGATGTAGCGTGTGTATCATGCCAGTGTTCGTTTTGAGGCATGACTTTCTTCAAAAAAATAGAATTGTAAATCTATAATTTCCTTCCAATCCTTGAATTGACCTAACGCATTCAAAATTACATGCACGTAAAAGTCATAAATAATTTGTGAAATAAATATCTTACGTAAAAATAGTCTATGACAGTGTCAATGAATTTCAAGGGTTTACCAAACAAGTCGACTTGAATGAGCTGTTGTATATGGGAAGAAATTTTCCCACGCTATCATCTTAGCAATCGTAAACTTATGGCGCGAAAAGTAGTTACGTTCTGCGCATGTGAAGATCAAGCACTTGGGCATTTACAGCGCTGTGATTGGCTCAATATCGGCAAATTTGGTCTAGCTTCACACAGCAACTGAACATTAATTAAGTCACATACCACATGAAGGGGGTTAGTTGGGGGCGATGTCGCATGTCCGTGATGTTATTGGCTGCACGGAAGTGCACACGGAATAACAAATTACCAGCGTCACATAATATGTATGGAGCTCTCACTAGCATTCTAACTTTGATTACATTCACAACCTGAATACCAATACAATGCTGTTTCCCCGAAACAAGTGTGAATAATAAATGTTCTCCTGGATATTGAGTATGGTATGCAATGAGATGATACATTGTATGTACGTAAATAGTTGGCCTAAACACATTTGTGGATTTTCTTTTATACCGCGGTGCTTATTGGAATACACAAGCACTGCCAGGTTTTCTGAAAATCATGTTTTATTGAGAAAAATTGATCTGTTTTATTCACTTCAAAAAATCATACATAATCCTCCTTCCAGACCTAGATCTATTGGGAGAACAAACGACAGGCCTACTATACAGTGACATTTTTATTTTCTTCTTCTATTTATGTTGCATATAGCTGTAATCTAATCCTTCCATTATTGCTAAGGTTCAAAGCTACCGTGCTTTGCACAGGAGGGGGGCACATCCCCCCTCCCCCCTGCACATGCTTTGCGTGCGCGTTGGCACTTCGCGCCGATCTTGCGTGCAGCCGCGACAACCCTGGCGCCATACCTCGCGAGAATGTTGCATTCCAGTATATATGTGAATGCAGATGTAACAAGATGAATGCGAATGTGTCTCCTACATGTATATGCCTCCACCAAAATTCAGTTGATGGCGCAAAGCCACAAACTGTTCTTGAAATATTGTGATGACCAGAATAAAAAGCCTACAATTACGTGTTGACTTCTTTGACATTTGACCTTACACCTCATAACCCCAAATTCTGATCACTTTATCTCCCAGTCATGAATACAAATTAGTTGAGATATGGTGATAACAAAGCTTTAAAAAACCCATCAATTTCACATATAATGAGCTCTATGACCTGTCACCTTTGACCTACGTGAACTAAAATCTAATCAGTTCATCTATGTGATGCATGCTAGTTCCAGGTTTGAAGTTAATGGCTAAATTGTTCTAAAGAGACGTGTTAGCAAGGCAAAAATTTCATTTCATTTCATGGACCTTCATTACCTTTGACCTACATTTGCCAAAACTTAATCAGATCGTCTTCCTATGGTCATACATACTAGTACCAAGCAAGGTGTGAAGTTAATGGATCAAATGGTTCTTGAGATCATGTAACGAGGCTAACACCTGCAATTTCAGAAATTTACCTCTGTGACCTTTGAACATTTACCTACGTACCCCAAAAACTAATCAGATCGTCTTCCTGTGGTGATACAAACTAGCACCATGTTTGAAGGTCATACCTCAAGTGGTTCTTGAGTTACTGTCAGAACGAAAAAACAGAAAGGACGGACGGACGGACAACCCGAAAGCATAATGCCTCCGGCACCACCTTCGGTGGCGGAGGCATCAAAATCAAGCCTATAACAATAATTTTAAAAAAATTAAAAATTACGGCAGTGTTAGGATTCTAATTGCTTCTGAACTACAGCTACAAAATACAAAGTGTTAAAGAGAAAGTTGAGTTCTGGAAAAGGTGAAAAATAATTTGTGAGCTTTCACAATTCCTTTTATATCAGTTTGGAAGAACATTATAATAGTACCCTGAAAAGGATTGCTCTTCAAATGTCTTCATATTCGAAATATGATGAGAAATAGCTGAAGTGTCTGGGCCGGATATTCATGCCACATGTGTGTGCAGTCCCATATATCCATTTTGTGTGCAGTGCATGTGCTTTTCAGCAAAATTGGGTCAATTTCTTATTATTTTGATGATTCCAAAACCTCACAGTATACAAAAGTCCTTATGTAGACATATCAACTAGGGCTGAGTCAAAACGTTTAAACGGCATTTAAACGACCACCAGAAGCAAAAAAGGATACCATTTTTGCCACACGCTTAAACGTTTGATTTTAAAATAGATCTAACGTTATAAATACAACCAAAAAAAAAATGAATAAAAAATCCTTCCTCACAACTTCATAAATATTGCCAAAATTCACATCTCACAACTATGAAATGTCCTTCCAATGTCCATATTTCCTTAAAAGTAGTTTAATTTGGTTGTAAACTAACGATGTAAAGAGAAATTATCAGTTTCTTCTTGACTCTGAAAGACCGAGTTTTGAATGATACCGTGTGAGACTAACTACATCAACAAAAATATGTGAGACAGTACTGAAATTCTGGTGGAGTTTTTAGTAAATACAATAAAATTTCATTTTTTTCAACGTGAAAAAATTCATTCTCTACTCTAAATCCTCTATTAAAAAATTACTAGAATTTCACATCTTAGACAAGTGAAATTCCATAGTCATTATCTGAATTCCCATTAATAATGAATCAATTAACTTTCAAATCTGGTTTCACTCATGGTAATACAGGCCTTAAATTTCGTCATTTTAAGGGCAAGGCCACTTTGGCCTTAAATGCTTCATAATTTTAAGGGCACCAAGGCCACTACAAAGGGCACCAAGGCCAAAATCATTTTATAAAAAGGGCATCGAAGGCCAAAATTTTTTCTAGTATTTTTTTTAGATGTGTGTAATTATATTAAAATGTGCGTGTTCAATGTCCCATTACACAAGTCTAGTATTACATGTACTAGTAGAATTGCCACTTGACTTTCAATTACTAAGTAATTATTATTGTGACTGTTTTTTTTTAATATGATCCTCATACATGTAGGTGCACTAAACAATAATTTTATAATCTAAATGCAAGTTATTGAACAGAATGATGAGGATGTACTGTAACAGTTGACCTGCAGAACTAGCACAGTACCACAACACCCCAAGTGCAGCTTCAATATCACATACAGATCATTCTCACATTTTAACTTACAATTCAGCCTTAACTTTTATCCTTGTTTATTTGCTCTGATTTTTAAATCAATATTTTATGTTCTATGAGCATCTATTCATATCATTTATATGTGTGTGTGTGTGTGTGTGTGTATATATATCGTATGCGTATTTTTGTGTGCATGGGTGTGTGGATGAGGGTGTGTGGGAGTATGTATAATGGGCAGGGGCGGCAGAGCGTCTTTTAAAGGGGGGGCACCAGCAAAAAAGGGCACTTTTTGGGGGGGGTGAACAAGGGGCAACTCCAAAGGGTGAACATAAATCTGAAAAAGGGACCATTTTGTGATATTGGTATTACCCTACATCAGGGCTCGACACTAACTGAAAATTTTGGTGGTCCAGTTGGTCCTCCAAATTTGACTTATTTTCATTTTTGGTGGACCACACTCAATTTTGGAGGTCCACATTAAATAATAAAATAAATAAGATTTTTTTTCAAACGTTTAGAATTATTTGTTTGCAGTTTTTGTTTATTCTATTTCATGACATGTGCTTGACCTTTCACTTTCACATACTGTATGTAAAAGCCGTAATTTTTCGCGTATTTTGCGAGTTGATGTTGGGATGCAAATTTCACAGCTCGCGAAAATATTCCCATTAATTGATGAATTGATTAACCACTGCACTAATTTGCGCCGCAAAAAAAAGTGAAGCCTGAGAAACCGGACCTCAGATCGCTATGATCAGATCAGGGAGGTGATGATGATTGAAGCATAAATTTTCACCTTAATTTCCTGTAATGTACATAAATTCTGCTACATAAAAGTTGGTTAGACACTTCAAAAATTGACTTGAATTTCACTTTTATTCTAGCTCAGAGCTAAAATGTTATGCCTTAATTCATTCTCCAGTAGAAGACATTTATATTCTTTCATTTAATATGGTTTTGAATTGAATTCCTGTTGCAATAATTCAGATTTGGTGTCAAATTATTGAATTTCTTCAATTATTCTCCATTCTCAAGTGCATGTATAGTCACATGACTAATTTTTTTTTTGTTTTTTGTAATGATATTTTTATTTTCTCTCAAATCAAGAACATATTGTACAAATCATAAATGACAAAATTAAACATATTCTTCATAACAAAAACTAAATGCAGTGTACATTTTTCTCTTAGATCAGAAATCATATTGTACAAATTACAATGACAAAATTATACATATTCTTCAGAACAAAAACTGAATGCACTGTAAATTGATACTTTGACTTAAACATAAATTGCGAAAGTACTAGGAATTTTTTTTTTTTCATACCTGTTAAGAAAGCATATGATCAAAGAGTGGACATTGAGAGAGAGAGAGAGAGAAAAAAAAAGATCTATTATCCCACCCCCCCCCCCCCCCATTCGTTGCGATCGATCAAAAATCTGCTATCGCGATCGCGTCACGTTCAATATTTTGACACCAAAACCAACTTTTTGAAATAGCAATGTAACAAAAAATCAAATTAGATAAAATAATACAAATGTCCTTTACTAGAGATCAAATTGTGGCATGAGGTTTCAGCTTTGAGCTATAATTAAAGTGAAATTTAAGCCAATTTTTTGAAATGTCTAACCAACTTTTACCTGGCAGAATTTATGTTCAAATTAAATGCAAGACTTCAAAATAGCAATTTAAACAATCATATTACACACTACATGCATATCACTTGCACTTGCTGTTTACCTTCAACACGCAAATGTTTTGTGAAAATGTGTGACGCATTTGAACATCGCGTTGAGCTCTTTCCTCGATTTGGGAGGGGATCGGCGATTTAAAAATTTTGGTGGTCACTATGGGACCTCCATTTCCTTGTTTTTTTTATATTTGGTGGTCCCACACATCGTTTTGGGGGACTTTGACCTCCGGACCTCCGCTAGTGTCGAGCCCTGCCTACATGCATCATCTAATTTTTATTGTGGCTCTGGAAAGTGCTTACTGTCGTTTATCAGAAAATGGGCACATATCAGAAGTAAAAATGCCTTTAATCAAAAGAGAAAGGGCACATATTAGAGAGAAAAGGAGGAAATTATCAGCTTTGAAAAGTGGTACTTATCGAAGGGAAAAGGGCACTTAGATAATTAGGCATTTATCAGATCTGAAAAGGGGCACTTATCAGAAGGGAAAAAAAAGGGGGGAAGGGCACTTATTAGAAAGGACAAGGAAAATTTTAGTAAAAAAGGGCACTTATTAAAGATAAAGGGGGCATATTTTTCAGAAATAAATAAGGCACTTTGGGGGTATTTG
Organism: Heliocidaris tuberculata; assembly: GCA_025618425.1. NCBI lineage: Eukaryota > Metazoa > Echinodermata > Echinoidea > Camarodonta > Echinometridae > Heliocidaris > Heliocidaris tuberculata. The sequence continues at coordinate 26,486,497 of CM046837.1, read as the reverse complement.
GAAAAGTGGGGGGGGGGCACTGTTCCCCCTACCACCCCCTCTCTCTCTGATAACGGGGTACATATGTTTGTGTGACTTTAGTTTTACTCTTTTTCTCTTTTTTTTAATCTCGGGGAGGAATGGGAGAACAGACAAAAATTTTCTCTCGGAAGTTCTACAGAGTATTCTTTGATGAAGTATATGACAAAATAATTATTTTCTAAACAGTTTATGAAAATGTACTTTCTGATTTTTTTTTTGTTTTGTTTTTTGTTTGTTGTTGTTGTTGTTGTATTTTTGTATTACCGTAATTAATGTTTAAGTTCAGTCAAAATATCAATGTATAATGCATCCGGTTTTGTTATGATTTGATAGAAAGAAAAAAAACAAACTATAAACTAACGGGTTTTAGAATGATTAGGGGAATAAAATGTCATTAAAAAAAACATAAAAGATATCGTGGAGGATCAGTGAAATATTTTGACAAAGAAAAAGACGCAAGCAAAGTCACGATGTAGTCCACTAGCACGACTAGGGGGCGAATACAGGTTGTGCTTCGTGCAGGCACAGGTACAAATAGTGAACGAGATTGGATCAAACTAAGCTTTAAAACAACAAAAATACCGGCGTAAAGCAATTATTTGCTTTTGAAAATCATACTATTGTTACCCAAAACTCCCAGAAATAATGACTTTCAAGGAGTTTCGACATAAAGACGTACTCCGGAAAGGAAAGCCAATGTGAGAAATTATAATGTTTTTGAGACAGCAGAAGGCAAACTCATGAATATTCAACAAGCAGCCCTGAGTATCTCGATCATAGATCTCAATGACGAAGGTATTTATTATTCATGAGTCTGTACCGCGAAGTTTGAATTTTCCTTGCACCCCGAATACAGGCTGTGCTTTGTGCAGGCACAGGTACAAATATACTGAACGAGATTGGATCAAACTAAGCTTTGAAACAACAAAAATACACCTAAAACACAAAAATACCATAAAGCAATTCCTTGCTTTTGAAAATCATACTATTGTTACCCAAAACAACTCCCAGAAATAATGACTTTCGAGGAGTTTCGACATAAAGACGTACTCCGGAACGGAAAGCAGATATAAGAAATTATAATGTTTTTGACAGCAGAGGGCGAAAGTCATGAATATTCAACAAGCAGCCCTGAGTATCTAGGTGATGAAGGTATTTATTATTCATGAGTCTGTACCGCGAAGTTTGAATCTTCCTTGCGCCCCATGCACCACATTTTTCGAGCGATGAAAAAAATCTCGTTGTCGTTCGAAAAAATATAATTCTATTTTCCTATTAATCAAAATTTTCAAAATCAGTTTAATACAATGTGATATTTATTTTTGAATCGTGATGGTCTGTGACTGGGTGGGTAACCGTTTCTACTTGTGCTATATTTTAGGTGACTGGAAATGTACTGTTTTGGGTGGTGACGTTATATAGGCGATAATGACAGCTGACGATAATCGAATAACCCAGTACGCCATGTCGAGCAGCCCTAGTATGCACGATATCGCGTATTGTCAACAACAACAACCAAAAAAAAAAAAAAAGAAGAAGAAGAAAAAAAAAACGGGGGGTGTAAACATACCAGTGCGCCCTTTCTCGTTGTAAACACATCTGACACATGTACATGTACGTATACACACACACAATAGCTACATGTACATCTAGGTACCTCTCTCGTGCTACATTGTAGCTAGCTCTCGTGCTCGCTTCTACAGCTTGCCAAGCTGAAATATCAGTGGTGTGAGTCGATGTAGCGAACGAATGTTTGCGCGGATTTTATAGACTTCGAGATGAAACAAATCTGACATATTTATACTTTATATGAAGAGCATATTATCAATCACGGAAAAGGGCACGACGGCCAGTTTGAAAAAAAGGGGCACGGCCTCTTTGGCCGTGAATTGATCATTTTTTTGGAGGGCATCTCGGCCAGTTATAGGGGCATCGACGGCCTGGCCGTCGATGGCCGTCGATTAATTTATGCCCTGGTAATACAAATGATGACAAGGAAATTTCCCTAATCTGAAATAGGAAATTCTAGTAACTTTTCTGACAGCTTCATGACCATTTGCAGCCCAATCCCAATATGCCTCAGTTGACATTTTTTTCCTGCAAGAAATCGTAGCCAAAAAGCACTGATAAAGTATGTATTAATAATTTTGACAGCCGATATAATTTTTTTTAAATGGAGGATGTGGAGTAAAGAATGCATTTACACAAAGTGACAAGTTTGGAAAAAATTAAATTTTATTGTACTTTCTTGAAACTCTGCCAGAATTTCAGTACAGTCCCACATAGGTATTTTCATGTTTCTTGATGTAGTTAGTCTCATACGGTATCATTCAAAACTCGGTCTTTCTGAGGAAAGAAGGAACTGATAATTTCTCTTTTGTTAGTTTACAGCAAAATTAAACCACTTTCAAGGAAATATGGACACTGGAAGGACATTTCGTAGATGTGTGAGATGTGAATTTTAGCAATATTTAGGCATTGTGAGGAAGGGTTTTTTTTTTTTTTCTATTCCCCTCCCCCTACTTTTTAGCAGTTATACGAAACTGCCTGTGTTTTTAAAACGGATAACCGTTTTGCAATAAAACCTTAATGACTCAGCCCTATGATTAACATTTCCTAATTGCTTTGAGACAGTCTCTTTCTCAATGTACTCGCATGACCAGAACTCAACTTTATCTTTAAAAGAAGTTAGAATCCCAGTTGCTCGAAAACTACAGCTGTTTTCATGTTGTGTTCATACAATCTTTGCTAACACGCAGAATTTCAACAGAAAATGAAAATTACTGCATAAATCCAATGATTACTCAATTCTTTTCTTCCCCTAGTGTTATTACAGGGAGCATCCGGTTCCTGTATGCAGTTGATTACAAATACTCAAATCACTCCAATATTTGTAATCAAGAGAAGAAAAAAAAAAAAAACCTTTCAAAATGTTAGATATATCAGTTTAAACACTTAATCATAAGTACTTTTGAAACAAAGAACATAAACTGCTTACCAGCTGCTGTGCGAAGAAGGGATTGTCTAGCGCCCCCTAGCAGCGACTGGACACCAGGCACACGTGGCTTCACATCTTTGTCCAGTAGATGCCCAATTCGACCAACAATTTTTAACAGATGGTCATTCTTGATGTGACCATTGCAGTTATCCTGAAAAAGCAAAAAGATAGGTTATGTAAGTTGTTCATGCATTCATGCATATAAAACAAAGACATCTCACACTAGTGACACTACCTATTCCCTGGAATGTTGACAACTGAAAATGTACAATTTTAAACATAATTATAGCATAATCTATTAAAGAGAAATTTTGAAATATTCTGATAGTGGCAATGGCTTAAAGAGAAAACAACGAACTACTATGTCTTTCAAAATAATGGAACAAGAATTATCATTTTTGCCAGAAGCAAACGGTAAATAGGATATAAATCTGGTACAGTAGTAAATGGAAAGCTTACTATCATATTGCACAACTGTCTAAATATTGAACAATATTGTCTAAACTCTTAGCACCATCAGATCCCCCCCCCCCAAAAAAAAAAAAAAACAACAACAATAAAAACAACAACAAACAAAAAACAAAACAAACAAAAAATAGAAACAAAAAAACATTAAAATAATTTATCACTTCACTATGTTAAGAATATTGATTCTTGTTTTTAAAGTAAATTTGTATATATTTCCAGTACATCTGTCCAATAATACAACAGGTATTCATTGAGCTTACATACAGAGAATAATTCCTCATGTTATGTTACAGTGAAGTACATATATAATAATTATAGAGCAATTGAAATATTTCATGACAATAATTAAGAAAATGGTTGAAATTTAACCAATCTGATATGGCGCTGGATTATCAAATCTTTTATAGTGTTTTAAATAACTTGGCAGTGAGACCAATCAAATCATACATGGATATAACATGCTTCAAAGAAAATTAATTCTAAAAAAAATTAAAAATCTAATTAATGGAAACCAACTGAAATATATTCTTGAAAGTATTCGTATGAAGAAAGAAGAGGTTTTTTTGTTTGTTTGTTGTTTTTTTTTTGAGCATCTGTATTTCTGTTTGTTCTTTTAATTTAAAAAAAAAAAATCTTTACAAAACAAAAGTTTTTAAATTAAAAAAATCAAGAAAATAGAAAAATTACAATAAAAATGAAGTAGATCTATCCAACAATTCTTTAATTCATTTATTTCATTTATTATTATCCTCTTTTAGTGGATGTGGAAAAATACTTTAATTACACACAGCAGTATTGAAAGCAAAAATATACAAAAACAAACCAGCAAAGAAACAAATACTTATAAGAATTCTTTTATATTTCAAATCACAAGGAATTTTCTTCCCAAAACAGTGAGATGGTTAAAACAATTTGACACAGATCAAATACATGTATGATTCAATTCAGGCATTTTGCCCAATACTTCAGTTGTTTACATCAAGTCAAATCAAGTTCTAGTAGAGATAATAATGAATAAAAATGATAAAATGTAGCAAGCTGTGTTTCAGAGTTTTAAAAAAAAATAAAGAATTATTCTCTGGGATAAAAGTGAAACATTATATGGTGCTACTATAATACTAAAGAAAATTCATTATCTCTAAATACTATAAATGAAGAACTTAAGTTAAGTTCCATATTTAAATGTTTTAAGTTTTTTATGAAAAAACAGCAACTAAAATAGCTATTACAATTACATAAGCAAACTTCATGGATGGTTGATAAATAAACATCACTTTAAACATTCTTTTAAAATCCAATTTCCTAACTGAAATAGTTGAATCAGAAAGTTAAATTTTCTTGCTTGAATCAACCATTCCCTACGTACACCACCGCATCACAAAGCTGCACAGTCAAAGTGCACTGTCCATGTCTAGCTAGTACATATTGTGCACAAAAACTAAATATTTAACAACCTCATGAATATGCAGTTCCACTAGATGCATTATCCAATCAGATGCCACTTAGCAAACTCCAATGAACAGACATCTCACTTCTCTTATGTGCTCTGTGATTGGTCAATTCCATCACATGTGTGATGATGTCATTGCAAGGGGGTCAGGTTGCTGATCCATTATGCAAATCACTTGGCTATGGCTGGATTTCATGGAGATCAAAAAGAAGCTATTTTGAGATGTATTTCTCTGATTTTTGTGGGGAAAACTGATAATTGGGTATTGTAATTGGTGTCAAATGATTGCTACACACATTTGACAACCAACAATCACCATATTTTCAATTTTGGCATATTTTGCCATTTTAGAGGGAAATTCAAAAATTAAATCCAATAGAAAAAGTTTTTTGCATCTCTCACCAAGTTTTTGAAGCTCTGTTGATGTTCATTGCCTTTCCAGTCAAATCTGGCAGAAAATAACTGAGAAAACAAACATGAAAATATTTCATTATTTGGTTTTAGTTGAAATATCTAAAACAACTATCATTCTAAAGATTAGTCTATTCAAAAAATCATTTATCAATCAAATTTTGAAGAAATCGTGAATTTTCGGCCGAAAATTACTTTCAAAAACGAGAGACTGTCACAAACGTGTAAATAGCACTCACCCCATTTTGCTCGATCTCCCGTCGGAGAACCTGCGAAAAGACAAGAGAAAATACACGATGTTATAAGGTGAAATATCCCAAGAAATGTGAAGGAGATACTATAAAAGGTGTAATACTCACATTAGCTGAATCCTTGCAGGGTCCACTTTCAAGAAATTTGGCTATTAAGAAGTACAATTCTGTGGATAAAATGAGAAGAAGACGGGTTGTTAATTTGTTGTCGTTACACTTCGCTGCGATGGCGCGGATATACTGCACAGAGCTATCAAAAAAGAGAACAAAATATCACCTGATTCAATAGTACTGTCGTTTACCCTTCCTGTATCCTCTTCAGCCATATTTAAACATGGTCTGTCAAATAAGGAAACAGAAGGAAAACCATGAGATATTTAGTAAATTTCGTCAGAAGAGAGACATGTGTTTTCACATCCCTGCAATAAATACTCGCAGAAATTTACGGCCTTGTTCCTGCTTTTAGATAGCCTTACTTTAGTATCAATGCGCAAGCTAATATAGTTTGTTAAAATCTCACAATTATACTAGACTTTCAGGATTTGAAATCCTATAAAAAGGTACATTTACTTTTTGGATTGATTTTATAATTAAAAAATAATTTATTGATGGTTAAAAACTGTTTGAATGTAAAAGATTTACAGAAATTCAAGGCTTGTGATTCATCCGCCAACCATGACCTTTGACTTTATTATATTTTTCACATGCATAATATGCTAGCTAGCTAGCGCTTATAGCTAGCTGCGAATACTACACACACATGTTATCAGTATTGTGTATGCATATGGTATACACGTCCTCGATCGAGCCGTATACGTATGCGTGTGCATATATATTGCTGCATATGCGTTAGCTAGCTAGCGGTGTACGGTGAAACCATTCTACGACGAGCGCTTGCCCTACGACGTGGCGGCCCTATCCGATGCTTGCATCAGATCTTCGCTGGGACTAGACGCTCCCGACCGACTCCCCAACGTGCTTGCCAGCCGCAAGTCTCGGGTGTGTTGACTGCATCGATCTCGATGGTTGACTGTCGAATGCGATGATCCTTCAGCTGACTTTACTTGTGTGATTTAAGTGTTATGAAATCTGCAAAGAAATGAAATAAGATGGATCAAACCTTGAGCAAATCTGATGAACACTGGTAAGCATCAATCTAACATTTCAATTGTTTGTACATACTAGGGTCTACATGCATGTAACTTGTAGTAGATAGAAACTTAAAGGAATTGACTTATATTGAGTTCTGCTGGTGAAGAAACTGTCTTAAATTTAAAAATAAAAGCAATCGGGAAAGGTTGATCATGTCTACATAAGAATTGGTGTATGGTCAGAGGTCCTAAAGCTACGCAGGTCCTAAAGCTACGCACCCCGCAAATACACGCAATGCGACGTGTTCAATGCCCCAAACTTTTGGTGTGACTGAGCAACGAGATTATCATTTATGTTCGCCAAAAAGAATGAGTAATTTTCCTTTATTTTTGGTGATATTATCACTATTTGCAAATCGGGATGAAATTCACGTCAGCTTAAAAATCAAGATTTGCATTCATTTATTACGTGTGCGTAGCTTTAGGACCCTTTCATTTTTTCGACCAAATTCGACATGGGTATCAACATCGACTTGAAAATTAATGTTATTGATATTTGTCTGTCGTAATTTTGTCAGGAATTTAATTTAAGAGTATGTAGAACCAAGATATATAAAAGGAATTTGCATAAATCATTGAAAAGGTGACCTTTTAGCCGCTGGAAACAAAGTGCGTAGCTTTAGGTCCCCCCATCATATACTGTGAGGTTTTGGAATCATCGAAATGATAAGAAATTGACACCATTTCACTGATATTAGCATAAGCATGGGGCACATATTGGGTATATGGGACTGTACACACATGTGGTATGAATGTTCACCTGCCATGCCTGCCGAACACTGCAGATATTTCTGGTCATATTTCGAATATGAGGGCATTTGAAGAGCAATCCCTTTCAGGGAATATTTCTACTATGATGTTGTTCGGAACTGACATAAAAAGAATGAAAAAGCTCACAAATTATTGTTCACCTTGGCCAGAACTCAACCTTTCCTAGGCTTAATTTAAGTAACCAAAGATCATGAAATTGAAAAGGGAAGATAGGACACTCTCCCAATTTTGTAGAAGGTATGATGTAATGGCCAGGGGAAGGGGATAGGATCTTTATCATCTTGATCAAGTGAAATTTTCAGGCTGTTTTTGGTCGGTGATCGTGCTCCTCTCCTGCCCACATATGTGCAAGATATCACACACTTGCTAATGGGAGGCAATTGCTCACGGTATGAAGGTACAGAGTGCGAGGTTATTGGAGATAACCTCGCATAAGTGTGAGTGGGGGAAGGGCGCCCAACAGCGTTGTTGGGTAGGTAAATTGACGCATTGACTGTGTGCAAACCTAGCTGTACGAGCTCCGTGGCTTATCATTCTGATACTGGCCACGGAGCTGTACAGCGGATGCATATCATGGTGCACGGAGGTAGAAGTAAACACAGAAATACTATGCCTCATAATCACCCATTCCCACGCACGGTGAACCTTGCAAACAACATTGCATCTTCAGAAAATCATAACAGTGACAAATTTTGACAAAAGTCAAAATGTCACAATCATTGACAATCTCAAGGCAGTTTCATGGCAATTTCAAGACAATTGACAATGTCAGTACAATTTACATAGAAAGTGAACACTTCACAAAAAAAAGTCTCATCACTCTTTCCAGGAGATAAATTTAGTGAAAGTGTGAAACTGTGACTCCCTTGATGATCATTAATTCTTGAAGATTTTAACACCACTTTTGATAGAAATTTGTCCATTCCTTATATCTGTGTATAGTTTTGCATTTCCAACTTCCAAAATAATTGCTGCAGGAGCATGTTATAGTGCATCCAAGAAAAAAAAAAATCTTAAAACAAAGGGCTACTGTGTGTGTCCAAACTATGTGCTCTATGACAAATAGTTGTCTTTTTCATATAAAACATAATATACCTTGATGGCATCCATCTGTACATATGCTGTACCAGGCAGCATTGTTTAGAAAACGACATGTAAAAAGTAAATGGTACTTTACATTGTCATCAATTGCAAAAGTATGGTATAAAGGTCATAACGCATAAAATATGATTATGGGTGGGGGGCCCCACCCGCCATCAAGGTATCACCTGAAACAGGTGTGTCGATCAGTGTTCATGATTGGGGGGGGGGGGGGGTCACGGGGTGACTGGGACTTTTTCAAAAATCTGTCTATACAAACTTGCATTTTAGAGCATCCAAAAATGGTTTTCTGTGTGATTAAATGTTGTTTAAAGTCATGGCAAATACAACAAAATATTATTAATCATAACATAAGATATTCAAATATTTGTGTTATAAATTATTTGTAACTTAGGAAAAAGAAGGCAGATAGACAGTTTGTTGTTAAATGCTTGAAGAAGAAGTTTTATTATACAATTTCTTTGATAAACTTGCATTGAAATTATGGCATTTCTTATTTCCTTACTTCTAATCATTAGAGAATGTTATGGTATTTCAAGATCAAACATAATGAGTTTGGATAATTATGAGTTTTAACTTAATATATCATAATTCTTATTTATTTTATCCAAAAATATTGGGGGGGGGGGGGTGGATGATAATATAGGCCGCCCCCACCTGAAATTTTGTGGGGGGATATATACCTCATATATATATATATATATATACACTTTGCTCAACCCATAAAATCAAAATGACATATCCATGCAAAACAATTTAAAAACTGTGATACTTCAGATCATAGATAGACAAGTGACAATCAACAGCAAGTGCTACAACCCCATCAAAGCACAAACTGAACAATACAGGCACTCATACTTTCCATCTACCATCATCGAGTGGAACCACCTGAGCGACAGCATTGTGAACTCGTCTTCTACCAGCACATTCAGAAAGGCCATTGACAGTGCCTTCTAAGCACTGCCGCGCCCTCTCTCAACCGATGCCCTGCATTGTATACATCCAGATCCAGAAGAAGTGAAACCAGTACTCCATAGCTGCAGAAAAGGACCTTGGAGTAACAATTGACAAGCAGCTAAAATTCCATCAGCATGTGTCATCAGCTGTCACTGTTAGTAAGGCATACCAGCTTGGAGTTGTAAAGAGAACATTTACTCGGCTAAACAAAATAACTTTGCCAACTCGTTGCAAGAAACTAATCACTAAATCAGACCTCACCTAGAATATAGGAGTGTCCTTTGGAATGGCAGATACAAGGAGGATGCCAAGAAGATCGAAAGAGTCCAGAGGAAAGCAACCAAACTTGTGAGAGAGTTGGGGGATTTCCCATATGAAAGAAGACTCAGAGAACTTAATCTGTATTCACTATATTACAGAAGGAGAAGAGGAGATGTGATCACTGTCCACCAGATCATGCATTTTGCTATTGACATCCCTCTTAGAGTCTAGACCACTTCTCCCAACCTGTCTACAGCTCAACTAGAGGACACTCCATGAAAATATCAAAGACACACAGTAAACTGGATGTAAGGGAGGAGAATCATCGACGACTGGAATAGCTTACCTGAAGATATAGTGCATATAACCACAACAGATAAAATTCAAAAGATGTAAAGATAAATATCGATGGAATAAACACTTTGAGCTCCCATGACTCCTCCCACAAGTGCACAAAGTATTAACTCTCAAGTGGCAATCCTGGATACGCCACTGCTGATGTACATGTACATGTAGCACTGACTTAGTCAAGATCAAACTTAGACATACCTGTACATGTATTAGTCATGATTGATGGTTTTGAGTAACTGACTTATGACATTTTATTTTGTTGGAAATTAAGCTTGTACTAGTCTGTTTAAATTAAGTTGTTAAAGTTAACTGTTTTCGTGGTCTCCTGTAGAAATCTAAATGAGTCTATAAAGTGATTATCAAAACAATCAATATACAAGTTTACAGATCAGTGCTTTCTAGTTTCTATCCTTGATTTCTTCATATTGCAGGGTTGAAGCATCAGCAGTAACATCTGAGTGGTTTCCAGAGAAGCAGTATGAGGCCCAGAAGACTTGGTTTCAGTCCTGCTGTCTTCAAGTTTTAAAATGTGGTCCTGTGCCGCAGCATGTCGCCTTTATCATGGACGGCAACCGCCGGTTCGCCAAGAAGAAGTCTGTTCAGACCATAGAGGGCCACTCCCTTGGATTCGAGAAATTAGCAGAGGTGAGAAGAAATTGAAGTCTGCAACAATTAAAACTATCGAAGGGCAAGCAAATAGTGAAAGGTTGTGTTCAATGCCTTGAAAATGTTCTCAATGAGCATGGAAATGGCATGCTATTATGCATTTTTTATAGCTTTTCGACTGTTTTCCAGGGTTTACATGTAACAAAGAGTAGGCAGGGCTCAGGTGAATAGTCTTCAAAATTCTATAAAGGGCTTCTGCGAAAATGTTATGGTCAAATGTGTGAATTAAAACCATAATGATATTGAGACTTGAAACAGGTTCATCAAACAAAGGTAAGGAGGTGTGCAAACCTGTAGTGTTTGCTAACCCATCTCATTGAACACTTGCTGTTATAGATACATGTTATAGAAAGCGTCCATTGGAGGAAAACTGGTAACTTGTACATACATGTATATGCATTTAAGTGATTTATTAAAGTTTAAGCTTTTCTTAAAATGCACTTCATGATCAGTATTATTTAGTGAGTATGACTCCTTAGGTTGTAAACCTACTTCCATTCATCAAAGAATATACATATACATTTATGTAGAGAAATTATCTTACTTACTTATCGCTGAGTCTTATTTGATTTGTACAGTCGGGGACTAGCCCTATACATGTAATTAGCGAGCGATTGTCCATTGAGTTTACCCCCTTTGACCTCACCAGTTCTTGCATTTTCCCACGATTTACGTAAAGTTGTTTACAAATGCAAGCTGAAAAATAATGTATTAAACACCACTTTTTGTAAACATAAAGTTCGAAAAATTATTAAATATAGATGTATCATTCACAACAATACTGCAAAATCAAAGCTCGACCAACAGAAAATATGAAATTTTAGGGATATTTCTTTGGTTACAAACAGAAAATTTTACCTGTTAAACTTCTCCTAAAATTCCTCATTTCGGCTAGATTCGCATGAAAGTCACTGTCATGAATCATTTTATTTTACATTTTTCTATAATGGTATGGTATTTACTTGAGGTGAATTTTCCGCATAGAGTTGTGTCAGAAAAAAAGGATCTCGGTGTCAGATCGCCGAGGCTGACATAACAGAAAAATATTACAACCACGTCCCATGCGTTGAAATCTGTGTAGGGCTGAGCTCTGTGCGTGAGTGCCCTGAGTGCTCCATGGGCCATGCGCATGCGCAATCTATGAATGAGCTGACTGCGGCTGACTCATGAATATCGTATGTGCAGATCGTGAATTTGGCATCACTGCGCACAATTTGCTGCTCTAAATTGCTGCAAGATATCGTGTGAAAAAGACGTAGTATCTCTGCAAAGAAAGAAGTCGCATCAGCAAAACTTTGTCTATATTAGGAATATACACCCCCGAATAAGGAAGTGAAGTTTCATGAATATTTATGCAGGGGTAGACTTGTGTCAGAAAAAAATAGACACGTAGTTTTTTGACTTTTCATTTCAAAATGTTCCTATAACTCAACAAAACAGTCATCATATTTCAGGATTTTTGCAGACAATCATTTATAACTACAAATTAGTTCATGTGGGAAGTTTCAGCTCATAAATCGCCAAAATAAAGGCGCAAATTAAAGTTCCTTGTTTTGCCATTGTGATGACCAGCGTTCTCGGCAGGATTTTTTTGCGGGTGTCGGAAATCCGCAAATTCGGAAGCACCAAAATTTACACGTGTTGTTTTCATTTCGGCGCGTGCTATATCCGAATTAGGATACTCCCCTTTCCAACGTAACGTACCTCTGCGGTGCGCAACATTTGGAATTCAGAAAACGGAACGTACATTGGCAGGAGGTCCAGTAACTCCAGGAAACAGAGGTGAAACGATTTACTTGAGGAATTAATTCTTTACCTATGATGAAAACAATTTCGGCGGGTCGTCTTCAAGAAAAATGAACCGCTAACGAAACAGAGATGAAACGGTTTACTTGACAAATTAATTCTCTCTACCTGACGGTGAAAATAATTTCGGCGGGTCGTCTTCAAGATATATAAACCGCTAGCAAAGCAGAGGTAAAACTATTTACTTGACGAATTTATTCTTTACCTGACGATGAAAATTATTTCAGCGGGTCGTCTTCAAGAATTATGTACAGCTAACGAAACAGAGGTGAAACGATTTACTTGACAAATTAATTCTTTACCTGACGACAAAAAATAATTTCGGCGGGTCATCTTCGAGAAAAAAGAACCACTAACGAAAGAGAGGTGGAACGATTTACTTGACAAATTAATTAATTACCTGGCGGTGAAAATAATTTCAGCAGGTCGTCTTCAAGATATATAAACTGCTACCAAAGCAGAGGTAAAACTATTTACTTGGCGAATTTATTCTTTACCTGACGATAAAAATTATTTCAGCAGGTCGTCTTCAAGAATTATGAACTGCTAACGAAACAGAGATGAAACGATTTACTTGACAAATTAATTCTTTACCTGACGATAAAAAATAAATTTGGCGGGTCGTCCTCAAGAAATATGAAATGCTAACGAAATGGAGGTGAAACGATTGACTTGACAAATTAATTCTTTACCTGACGATGAAAATAATTTCGGCGGGTCGTCTTCACGATATATGAACCGCTAACGAAACAGCGGTGAAACGATTTACTTTACGAGACGAGAGTCGATTATAAATGGGGAAGAAAGAGTACTAATATTGTAACTTTCATTGCATTGACGGAAAAGACAGTTGAAAATAGATTGACACTGACTCAGAAAAAAAATCGACGTGGGTAGTGAATTGAAACATGGAATGAGTTATTTGGCGTTGACGATCCAAATATTGAAAGAATTAACAAAAACAAATACAGCACTCGTGTAGAAATTGCATTAAAAAAACGGTTAATCAAAATATGTCAGCGTCAACACGCCGATCTAAACATTAAAAGACCAACAAAAACAAAATCAGGACTTGTTGCATTAACAAAAAACGGTTAAACGAAACTGGGAAATGCTGAACGGTTTTCCTTCTTGCGTTCGTTTAACCGCCGGTTAAACGTTTTGACTCAGGCCTAGTATTAATACTATTTTCCAAAAATCGGAACGTTTCGTTTTTTATGGTTCTTAAAACTTCAAAAACGGGACGGTTCCGTTAAAAACGGAACGGTTGGCATGTACACTGTATGCTGTTATTTTCCGGACGCTAGCACTGGCGCTGTTTTAAGTTCGGGCAAAAATCAAATAGGAAATTGCATCGGCAATTTTCAAGACGTATGAAGCGTCTCGGCTCGGAACTCTTGAAGAAGATACAACGCTTTTATTTTGTATTGAGGATCAAGAATTCATTTGTCAGGTAAATCATATCAATTCTATTTCGTTGTGATGAAAATAAAACCGTTGGTTGTATCGTCTTCAAGAGTTCCGAGACAACATAAACGAAATAGAATTGATATGATTTACCTGACGAATGAATTCTTGATCCTCCGATAAAAATAAAAGCGTTGTATCTTCTCTGAGACATAATCCAAATTTGTTGTTGAGTGGACGTGGTGCAACTTTTCAAGACTTTTTTTTTTTTTTTTTGCGCGTGTCGCACGGATTTTGCGCGAGACGCATCAAGAGTTTCTGGAATTTGCACGCAACGCGCGTGACACGTGCATTCTACACTGGCGAGATCGTTGTACCGAGGGGAGGTGGTCTTCTGCGTGCATTTTTTGTTTGTTTGTTTTTATGTTTTTCAGTAGTCTTTTATTGATTCCATAACCAATCAAAATAAATACATGACATTCAAACATATCGTATTGCATAATGCAGTATAACCATCGATCTGTATCTATCATGAAAGATGACAAACATGCAGTGTAGTAAACGGTATACAGTGCGTACATACACGGCGCACCCATCTCTACCGTTCGAGCTCGGCACCTCACCAGCTTATTAACATATGCAGTTCCCTTTTTGGAATTCGAGCACATGCATGCAGAGCTTGGATAGGTCACTCACTCACTGTGTACGTGTGCGTTCTATGATCTTTGGTCGTACCGGTATACTCGACAGCGCAGCTAGCTGCTAGCTATAGGAAAGTGTACGGTGTACGCGTATGTCCACTGCACCGGCAATGCAGGCGCCTGGCGTAGACGCGTCGGCCGGATCGCGGACGCTGCATGCTGTCAGCTTGCATGGTGCGGCATGTACAGCACGGTCGATCGGGCGCATCATATCGCGTGCGAGTTCGAGTCTGCGAGAAGTGAACTTAATAACAGCGCCATGGGTTGGGCGCCACTGGCGGCTCTTTCATGCTTCAATTTGCGTGTGGCGATATTTCCCCTCTAAATTTGCGCATGGCGGCAATCGTGCCTTGAAAAAGGTCCTGGCGAGAACCATGGTGATGACCACACGCACGCACTGAGCTAGAAGTCCGTTGGTAATTCAAAACAACCAGGGGTTAATGAGATGCAAATTGTACCGTAGCGCTAGGCCTGTGTAACGTGAAGTAATTTAACATTTTATGGACAAGGCAAATTAGTGGAAGAGACTTGCCTTATCTGTTGTGAATTATAATTTACCTTAACCCTTACTGTACTGGGCTATTTCAAGCACCTCTCTGACTGAGGGGAGGCCTCAGAGGCCCCCCCCCCCCCTCTGATCTCGGCCATGACATGACCGATCAACACAAAATTTTGCACAGACCTTGAAAATCGCGTAAAGAAGACAAATCCATAGTTATTTATATGCAAATCTTTATTTTTTTATTTAATATTATAATTTATGCATATTTATGCATAAATATATTTCCACTGATAATCAAGTAAAGAAGGGGCTTGGAGATAACCCTTACTGTACTGGGGGGGCCTCCCAGCCCCCCCCCCCAGACAAATTTTGCTGTGCATTTCGAACTGCTGCATTTCAAGGTCCGTGCAAAATTTTGCGGCGATCGGTCATGTCGCGGCCGAGATCACAGGGGGGGCCTCCAAGGCCCCCCCCCCCCTCCAGTCAGAGAGGTGCTTGAAATAGCCCAGTACAGTTAGGGTTAAAGGGAAATCCAACCTTAAAGGCAATATGCTCTGAAAGAGAAAGGAAAATCAGAGAAGCAGATTGGTGAAAGTTTGAACGAAATCGGACAAGCAATAAGAAAGTTATGAATTTTTGAAAGTTGTAATCATAAATGAGAAGTTTATTAAAATTGGCCGAATAGGTAATGTCACTGTGATGTAGTTTCGGACAACTCCCCCGTTTGCTCCATCATGCAAAATGACTAAAATTTTATTTTTTCAAAATGTATTACTCAGTAGGATCTTTTTCTTTCATGAGGACCTATATCATTATGCTATCTCCAATATATTTTGAATACTGCCCCGAGGGTAAAGGCGGTTCAGAGAAAACTGCAAATTTATGATATTTTGTGTAAAAAGGGAGAGTTGTCCACAAATATGTCACAATCGACTCAACAAATTGTCAATTTGAGATTCACATACATGTAGATGTAGTGATCTCATTTTTCAAATATCCATAACTTTCTTATTCCTTGTCCGATTTCTTTAAATTTCGCCATCCTGTAATTCCTGGTTTTTTTTGGTTTTTTTCTGCTTTCACACAAATCATCTTATTACCAAGATTGGATTGCCCTTTAAGTACAAAACATGCTATTTCTCACTTTGTGTTTTAAATGAGGCTGATACTTTTTTACAGTTGATTTCTTGGGGAATTATTTATTTGAAATCATTTTGGGGAGAAAAGGGTATCCACTCTACGTTGTTATTTACATGTGTGTGAGGCCAATATACAAATAATATATATTAATTCTATCTGTCTGTCATTATGAATTAGTTATTTTACTAAATGATAATAATTAGTGTGCACGCCTGCACCTTTAAAGCTAAAGGTGGTGCTACACGTTTAAGGGAACGAGAATCAATACTCCAAGAAACTGCGTGTAAGTCTACACACCAGACATGTATGTTGTGAAAAATTGAAAAAATTTGCCATTTTACCAGTCCCTTTAAAGTGCACGTGCTACCATTTAGCTTCCTGAATGACTAATATGGAAAGCACATGTGTGTTTAGAGGAGTTTCCAAGTGAAAGGCCTGATTACAATAATTTAGTATGCCCATGGGTATGTAGTAAAACCTTAATTGATTTGTCATATTTTCTTGAACAGTCCTCAAGATCAAACAAATTTGATTTAGTAGGGGCAGAATTTCTTCCAAACTCTGTATAATTTTATGTCCAACATGTGATTTAATTTTCAAACTTTGTAATAAATGTTGTTGCCTCGATAAAACCTCAGAGGTTCTTATGCAAATATTTTTAATATTGCATTTGTTTTTTATGTATTTTCATATTTTTTAAATGGAATTTGAATTTTGAAATAAATCCGAAGTGAACTGAACTAATTATCAGAATTAGATACATATACATGTAGTTGGTGATGTAAATGTACATGTACAAGTGCAAATTCATGCATGCACATGTGCCATATCATGAAACTTGAATTTCTGCAGACATTTATATTGCTTAAAACTGACTAAGAAGTACCGGTAGACCTACAATGTATAATGTGGATTTGTTTATAAATTATTCTTAAATTATTATTCTTGATATTGTAAAAACTTTAAAAGTAGGCCTAATTGAGTAAGTGTGCAAAAAATCTCATCAAAATGTGGAGCATGAACAATTTTTCACAAGAAAGGCAGTATTTGTACTTTTGCATCATTATTCATTGATATACATGTATTAAAATATGTAGCAAAGACTGGACACATTTGTGGCTTGTTTTTCCTTTGGAAATAGTGAAGTTACATGTGTACATGTAAAAATGCTTAAAGAAATGGGAGATTTGCAAACTTGGGGCATCTTGCCATACATATTTTTTTACTCCCTGTCCTCACTGTTTCCAGACTCTACAATGGTGTTTAGATCTGGGTATAACAGAAGTCACTGTCTATGCATTTAGTATTGAGAACTTCAAGAGATCACAACAAGAAGTGGATGGACTTATGGAACTGGCAAGGAAGAAATTCCTCAGGCTATTAGAAGAAAAGTAAGTTTGAAGTTGAATTGACCTTAAAGGGCTGGTCACATTTGTCCAATAATGACAATATATGCACATATAAAATGTACCTATAACGATAATGATAATGTATGCACTTATAAAATGTACCTATAACGATCATGATAAAAGTGGTCACACATGACCGATGAAATCGGTGGAGTTCTGTCAATTAAGCACTATGTACACTGCCCACATGATTCTTCTGAACTAAATTCACCTCGAAGGAGCACAAGCCATGGGCTCTCTGAAGGTAAAGGTGAGCTCTGTCCTGAAAAAAAAAAAAAATTGGTGGCCGAGTGATTCCACTCCGAGACGATAAACGCGGAGAGGGAGGCTCATTACCATATATCAGAGAAATCTGACCTCCCACCAAGAATTACTATTCATTTTCCACATAAACAACGCTTGAGCGATTTGGCAACGATTTATTATCTTCATCGTTATCGGACAAATGTGACCAGCCCTTATTTTGTGCCTTCACACTTACATACATGAAACTAGCAATTTAGACATCCTTGCACAAAATAGAGATCCATCATATGAATTTAAAACACTTTCAAAGATTGAGAGAGACAGAGACAGAGACAGACATACATATAGAGAGATGGAAAGAGAAAAAGATAACAGTAGCACAGTTTAGATCAAAGGTCAACATACTTTATATCTGAACAATGGCTCTTTTTTTAAAACCATTATTAACACACATTTTTATGGGCAGTCCTGTCTGAAGTGTAATAGTTTTTCCAAAAGTTTATTTTTAATTTTTATAAATATTGGTGGTTGAAAATTTTGTGCAGATGAATAATGTATGTCCACTTTTGCGAATAGGAATTTTTTGCAGATTGCAAATATTTCATGTTGTTCCAGTTGCAATTCAGTTATTTGGGGGCATGAAACTTTCATGAATCTGAACCACTCACAAGAATGTTTGAATTGTTTACTGCATCATGTGTGAACATTGAACAAGGCTGAATTTCCTCTAGATTTGCCCTTGAAATCGTTCAACAATCACAGTGAAGATCACACCTCTAAGATAGTCTCCAAATTGGTGATCTTTACCCCCTTACAGGTGTAATCCTATTATCTTGTTCATTGTAGACAGATGATGATTAAATATCTAGATAAGGAACAGTTGAAGATCATCATATTACACCCAGCCATGATTGTTTTTTAATAGAGTCCTACATCTTTATACATACAGGTATCACGAGGCCCGTCTTCATCAGCCCGAGTTTCCAAAATAGCCCGCTAATTCTGATCCGGGGAAACTAACCCGATCACAGCTAGCTTGAGCTAGTTTGTAATGAAGATGCCAATAGTGGACTATTTCGTGGGTTTAATCTCGAGCTTACAAAACCAAGTCAACTCTGGTTTTTTTATGAAATAGCACGCTATTTGGCGAATTAGCCTGCTAATTCGCAGGTGAAGACGCACTCAGGTTTTGACTCGGGTTAATTTATTCATGACATCAATCCAGAAATTCTATTTTCCTTATGTATTTCTTGATTTTCTTCTCTTTTTCTATCTTTTCTTTCTGTATTTCTTTGTTTTTCCTTCTCTCTTTTTTCTCCTTATGTATTTCTTTGTTTTCCCCATTCTTTATTCTTCTTTATATTCTTGTGTATTTCTTTGTTCTTCTTTCTATCCTCTTTTCTTTATGTATTTCTTTGTTATTTCTTTCCTCTTCTCTTTATATTTCCTTATGTATTTCTTTGTTTTTCTTTCTATTTTATCTTTTTCCTTTAATATGTATTTCTTTTTTTTCTTATGTATTACTTTGTTTTTCCTTCTCTTTTTTCTCCTTATATATTTTTGTTTTCCCCATTTATTTTTTTTTATTTTTATGTATTTCTTTGTTCTTCTTTCTATCCTTTTCTCTTCATATTTTTTCATGTATTTTTTTGTTTTTCTTTCTATTTTATCTTTTTCCTTATGTATTTCTTTTTTCTCCCATTTTTATTCTTCTTTCAATTATGTATTTCTTTGTTCTTCTTGTTATCCTCTTTTCTTTATGTTTCTTTTTGTATTTCTCTGTTTTCCATTGCCTACTCTTCTATCTATTCTTATGTATTTTTTGGTTCTTTTTATCCTCTTCCCTTTATATTTCTTTGTTTTCCTTCTCTCTTTTTATCTTTTCTTTATAATTCCTTATGTATTTCTTTGTTTCTTACATATTACTTTGTTTTTCCTTTTCTGTTTTTCTCCTTATATAATTCTTTGCTTTCACCATTATTTATTCCTCTTTCTGTTCTTATGTATTTCTTTGTTCCTTTTTCTATCTTCTTCTCTTTATATTTCCTTATGTATTTCTTTGTTTTTATGCCTCCGCCCACCGTAGGTGGTAGCCGGAGGCATTATGTTTTCGGGTCGTCCATCCGTCCGTACGGGTTTTGTTCTCGCGATAACTTAAAAACCGATTGACGAATCAACTTCAGACTTGGCTTGAGTGTGCACATGGGAGGGGCGATGCGCTGATTAGATTTTGGGGTCATGAGGTTAAAGTTCAAGGTCATATAGTTCAATAGAATACATAAAAATGGTTCGTTCTTGCGATAACTTAAAAACCGATTGACTGATCAACTTCAGACTTGGCTGGAGTGTGCATATGGGAGGGGCAATGCGCTGATTAGATTTTGGGGTCATGAGGTTAAAGCTGAAGGTCACAGGGTTCAATAAAATACATTAAAATGGCTTGTTCTTGCAATAACTTAAGAACCATTTGACGGATCAACTTCAGACTTGGCTGGAGTGTGCATATGGGAGGGGCAATGGTCTGAGTAGATTTTGGGGTCAGGAGGTTAAAGTTCAAGGTCACAGAGTTCAATAGAATACATAAAAATGTTACATGAAAATGGGTTCGTTCTTGCAACTTAAAAACTGATTGACGGATCAACTTCAGACTTGGCTGGAGTGTGCATATGGGAGGGGCAATGCCTTGATTTGATTTTGGGGTCATGAGGTTAAAGTTGAAGGTCACAGAGTTCAATAAAATATATTAGAATGGCTTGTTCTTGCAATAAATTAAGAACCATTTGACAGATCAACTTCAGACTTGGCTCATGTATGCATACGGGAGGGGCAATGGTCTGATTAGATTTTGGGGTCATGAGGTTAAAGTTCAAGGTCACTGAGTTCAATAAAATACATAGAAATGGCTTGTTCTTGCGATAACTTAAGAACCATTTGACGGATCATCTTCAGACTTGGCTCATGCATGCATATGGGAGGGGCAATGATCTGCTTAGATTTTGGGGTCATGAGTTTAAAGTTCAAGGTTATGGAGTTCATGCCATACATTTCCAATCTGTTGTTGGCGGAGGCATAAATTCCGACCGTGCGCGGTCGAAAATTCTTCTAGTTATCTTTCTATTTTATCTTTTTCTTATGTATTTCTTTGTTTCTTATGGATTACTTTGTTTTCCCCATTTTCTGTTCTTCGATCTTGCTATCCTCTTTTATTTGTTTATGTATTTCTTTGTTCTTTCTGTCCTCTTCTCTTTATATTTCCTCATGTATTTCTTTGTTTTTCTTTCTATTTTATCTTTTTCATTTTGTATTTTTTTGTTTCTTATGGATTACTTTGTTTTTCCTTTTCTCTTTTTTCTCCTTAAATATTTTTTTGTTTTCCCCATTTTTTATTCTTCTTTCTATTCTAATGTATTTCTTTGTTCTTCTCTCTATCCTCTTCTCTTCATATTTCCTAATGTATTTCTTTATTTTTCTTTCTGTTTTATCTTTTTCCTTATGTATTTCTTTGTTTTCCCATTTTTTATTCTTCTTTCAATTCTTATGTATTTCTTTGTTCTTCTAGTTATCCTCTTTGTTTTAAGTTTCTTTATGTATTTCTTTGTTTTCTTATGTCTTTTTATCCTTTCCTTTTGTATTTCTTTGTTTTCCTGTTCTCTACTCTTCTATCTATTCATATGTATTTCTTTGTTCTTCTTTTTTATCCTCTTCCCTTTATTCTCTGTTTTCCTTCTCTCTTTTTATCTTATATTTCCTTATGTATTACTTTGTTTTTCCTTCTCTCCCTTTTCTCCTAATATATTTCTTTGTTTTCCCCATTTTCCCCATTATCTATTCTTTTTTCTGTTCTTATGTATTTCTTTGTTTTTCCTTCTCTTTTTTATTTTTTCCTCATATGTATTTCTTTGCTCTTTTCTTTTCATTTATCCTAATATGTATTTTTTCTAATTTTCCATCTTCGAAGTGCGCATGCTCTGAAGCTCGTGTTTATTCCAAGAACGAGCGGGAATCGCTCGACTCGGGCTGATGGAGATAGGGTTTTTCAAACTCGGACTTTTTTCTCGAGAAGCGCTGATCGGGCTAGAATCTCGAGCTTGAGCAAACTCGGGCTGATGGAGATGCACCTACAGAGATCGTATTGAAATATGTCCTCTGCATATGATTTTGAATGCTATCAAGGACAGCATGTGTAATTTATGTGTTCTGTTCATTTCAGGTGTTTGTTATCTATACCATGCTTTGACATCAATCTATTTATTTACAGCTGAAGGGGGGGGGGGGAAGGGGGTGTAAGTATGCCACATACTTTCAAAGGTTTTTTTCTCAGCAGTGTATTAAAGAAATAATTCCTTTTTTTAAGGGAGCTCTTTATGGATTTGCTCTACAGTGCGTCCCCCAAAAAAGTTAACAGTAGGAAAGAGTCTCCCCAAATGAATATTTCTGAATATTTTCAATAAATGTTCATTCTTGTAGATAGCTTAGGGTCCGTCCTATACAATAACATCAAAAAATCTGACTAGTTATTGCGCTTGAGTGATTTAAAACCACTTTTGTGAAAGGGTGCAAAATTCAGACTTGACAAGAATTGGTATTTGTTTTGACTGGTATCAACAAAGTTGAGAACTGTTTGAAATTGACAGTTGGAAAAAGTTTCTCCAATTAAATATTTCAAAATATTTTCAGGAAAATTTCATACCTGTGGTTAGCTTAGGATCTCTTCTATCAAATGACACTAAAATATCTCACAATATTTTACGCTTGAGTGAGCAAAAGCCACTTTTGTAAAATGGTGCAAAATCCATTCTTGACAAATGTTTGTTTTTGTTCTGGCTGGTATGAGCCAAGTTGAGAGTCATGAAAAGACTTCGAAATTTTATATTCTGATCATTGAAAGACTATTGATGAAAAAACTGACTTTGTTTAATGTATTTCCTAATATATCCCATCAAAACTGTATGGTTGAGTGAGCAAGCTAGATGAAATTAAAAGGCTCATCAAAAGTAACATTTTGAAACACTCAGCAAAATAGTTAATTGCTCAATCAACCATAAAATGTAAGGATTAACAGAGAACATAGCCTGTTATTCCATAAATTGTCTTTTATTAATCAGATACCAGCCACAGCCTATCTCAAATCTTGTCAAGACTGGATTTTGCACCCTTTCACAAAATTGGCTTTTGCTCACTCAAGCGTAAAATATTGTGAGATATTTTGGTGTCATTTGATAGAAGAGACCCTAAGCTATCCACAGGTATGAACATTTCCTACACGTAATTTGAAATATCTATTTGGGGAGAATTTTTCCAACAGTTAACTTTTTTTCTGGGACGACTTTTACTTTTTTCTGGGACGCACTGTAGAGGTCAGATTATTGAATACAATGCATCAATGCTAATGATCACTGCCTCCTTCCCCAGGAATGATCAAGGAGATTTAGTGATGACTATGTTCATATTTTGATGACTATGTTCATATTTTGATGACTATGTTCATATTTTGATGACTATGTTCATATTTTGATGACTATGTTCATATTTTGATGACTATGTTCATATTTTGATGACTATGTTCATATTTTGATGACTATGTTCATATTTTGATGACTATGTTCATATTTTGATGACAATTGTTCTGTTTTGTCCATCTTTTCCAATAGAGATCAGATTATGAAGCATGGTGTGTGTATCCGAGTGATAGGTGATCTCACCCTCCTCCCAAGGGATGTTCAAGAAGTCGTAGCAGAAGCCATGTTTATATCACGCAATAACACAAGGTCAGTTCAAAATGATAGCAACTGAAATCATTGTATATATTCCTAAGCAGTTTGGTAATAAATATCACAGTGGACACCTGTCATAGCAGCTACCTGTCTATAGAGGCCACATGTCTGTGTTATAGCTACCTTTACTGCTTCCCTGTATGTGTTGTCTGCAAAAGGCCACTTGTCAACAATGGTCATTTTTTCTCTTTCCCTTGAGTGGCCTTTATAAACAGGTTTGACTGTATGTGTGTTTATTGTATAGAGACACCTGTATTCTCATTCAACCTACAGTATAAACAAATTCCTACCAAGATGCCTAGTTGTACTTTTCAGCTAGTAGGCCTACTTGTTTTAATCTAAAAACCATATCGGAATCTTTTTAAGTTAATTTCCTCCAGCCCATTTTGTAGGTCACATGTACAAATGCAAAAGATGTTATGTATGTTGACACCTTGCACATGTATTAAGGTCTTGATAACACTGGCATTAAGGGACAGTGTGAACAACATAGTTCCTTCCTGTTCCTTCCGGCGACAATTGCTCTGCTGGCAGTTTCCTACGCTAATTGAATTCCTAACTTCAAACTTGGATCAAGCACTATACCTAACCTCAACACTAAACCTAACCTAAAACCCATTGGCCACCTTATCTCTATGTCTTTGATAAAGTAAAGACAGGAGTAGCTGTCACCGGAGCAAATCTCAAGTCACCTTTTGTTATCAGTACTGCTCATCTCACTTTAGTTAAACTGATCAAATACTAATCAAATAATAAGCAAGATACAGAAGATACTTATTAGTAAATTTCTTGTGACCTATTTACACCAATATGTTCTGGCCTAAATAATAACAGTAAAACGAGTGATGTAAATACCGCTATTAGCATTGTAGTAGGAAGGCCAGTATACTGAGTTGCACGTGTAATATTAGTTACGTATACAGACACATTTTCACGAAACCTATGTCATTGGCTCTTGGCAGGTATATCCATGCAGCATCAGTTTTACAAAAAAAAGACTTTTCCGTCAGGAATACTGAGTATTTTTTACCATATACACATGACCACCAGGATAGGCAATCTATCCTTTGTCATGTGACATGCTGCAAAAGATTCTTTGAATGTGGGATATGATTAGGAATATAATTTTGCTGTCAAGGATTTCATCATCCACGAGAATGATCCAATATTTCATCAGCCAGTATTGTCAGTTTTTGAAGGTGTCATTCTGAGCCTGAAATCAGATCTTGGACAGCAACTTTTCAAGTGATGAAAACAATGGTTATAGAGCTAGTGACCTTTGGACCCATCTTGCCTGTCATTCTTACATTCTTAGCATACACTGTATGTTGTGTAGTGAGGGCAATTGTTTGGCACATGTGAGATGGTGGTAGGAGGGTTAATGATTTGATGTATGTGTAATATAAAAAACCCAACATAATACTGCAATTGTATTAGTTTCCTTTATCTCTCTAGCTGTATTATATGGGTTATCTGTATGTGTACAGAAATACAGCCCACCCCACCCCCTTTATACAAAAAAAGGAAATTGAAATTAGATATGCACATGTTTCAACTATTTCCCATAGCTCCATTTGTCTCTGTCGTAATATAGAAACTTGGGTCCTAGGTCCTGTTTCATAGAACTTATTGTCAATAACAAGTGTCAAATTCTATGTCAAATTTGCTCATAGCCAATCAAATTTAATTATTTCAGTAGCTTATAATATCAGTCATTGTAACTTGTTATTGGTAACAAGTTTTATGAAACAGGGCCCTGGTTTATTTGATGGCCTGTATGCATGATACAGTTCAGTGGCAATGGCCCATGGAAGTTAGAATATTCTCTTATTGTTCCTCTTTATAAAATTCCCCCTCACTCTATTTAAATCACTGTATATATACATGTATCTTTGTCTCATAATCTTTATAGGCCCGAATTCACAAAGGAGGTTTAAACCAAGCGTACTATAATAAGCGTAAATAAGCGCACATTGCCCATAGGTGCGCTCAAAGAAAACATATGATTGGATCGGATTCCATGCGCACGTACGCTTAAAAACCCCAGGAGGGGGTTTAAACCATGGTTTAAACCAAACCTCCTTTGTGAATTCGGGCCATAGTGTTCAGAAATCATTTTTCTGGAAGATTGGCATTCCAAAGCAGTATAATCAGCAATATTTGGTGCTTTAGGAATTTTCCTACATTGTACTAGTACCCCTCTGCTGGGAACATCATACATGTACCTGTATGATATATTTCATTCTCCTACTTTTCTCTCCTCTGTATCCTGATTCATGTGTTTACTTCAAAGTCTTTCAAGATGCTTGAAAACGTGAATCAATGCCAACGCAGTATAATCGTGTTCAATAATGTTCAATAAATGTAAAGATTTGATATGACTTACAAAAGCGATACATACGTGTAAGCTGCTGTTTGACAGCTATATGTCATATACCATCGTACGAGGAGTCTTTAACTAGTTCCTAGCTATAACACTGTGCATGTCGTAAAGGAAATTTCAATATTCAATATTGTATCATTACTGTGGATATATTCATTTATTGTCTCATCCCCTTACAGAGCAACTCTAAATGTATGTCTAGCATACACCTCCCGGCAAGAGATGACCAATGCAGTCAAGGAGGTAGCACTAGGAGTTGAAGAAGGCATCCTTTTACCAAGGTAATGCACATATTTCACACAGTCATTTGCATAGATGTCAGGAATAGGATGGAGGGAATCCACTCTGGGCTTAAAAGTAGACAAAAAGTTCACTGGATGTTACCCTTACTACATGTAGATGTACTGTACTACTCACATAACACCAGTCTTATCTTCACTACATTGGTTATCAATTTAACCTGTTGACCTCAGGAATCACTTTTGAGAATGAGCATTTATTGGCCTTTAAATAAAAGCCGGAAATATTAATGTTCAGTGTTAACATCATCAAATTGAAATTGTTCAATGTAGCTTCTACAGTGCCATAGTGTTATTAACTGTATGCCAGGGCTTCACACCAAACTTTTTTCGCTTGGGTCCAGACTGCAATCTTAAGATCTTTGTGCATTAGGCCCTGTTTAAATTCCTAAATATAGGGGTCCATGTCTCCAGGGTTGATATTTTTAGAGGCCCGTGTGCACAGGGTGCCTAGTAGTGTAGAGTCCTGCCATATTCTTTAATTCCTGTGGCACACATGAAGTTCAATCATCACATCTCTTTTTCTTATTGCAGCGATGTATCAGAAGAGTTACTAGAACAATGTCTGTACACTCATAGATGTAAAGATCCAGAGCTACTAGTCAGAACATCAGGGGAGGTCAGGTTAAGTGACTTCTTATTATGGCAGGTATGATATACCATTTCTATTGTAATCAGAAGAGTGAAGCAACTCACCGACTTCAAAGCGAAATGTAACATGTCCTCTGCAGCTCTAGCCTAATGCCAGATGAAATGGGTTTTCTCACTGTCACTGAAACATTGTCTGAATGTGGACTTAGGAATTTATTTCTGTCTTTCCAAGGATAAATTTACCTCCTTCAGACTTGGTATAACACAATTCTACTGACATTGGTGAAAACCCATTCTGCAGGAGCTTAAAGGGCAATCCAACCTTTGTAAAAAGCTGATTTGTGTGAAAGCAGAAAAAATGAAAAATAAGAGAGACAGGATGGTAAAAGTTTGAAAGAAATTGGACAAAGAATAAGAATGTTTGAAAAATAAGATCACTAGATCTATGTGAATCTTACATTGGCAATTCGATGAACTGATTGTGACATATTCATGGTCAACTCTCCCATTTGTTGTATAAATAATATTTTGGTTTTCTCCTGAGCATCTTTTCCATCAGGGCAGTACTAAAAATATATTGTAGAAAGCACATTGCTTTATTTCCTCCGAAAAAAAAGCCATCCTACAAAGTTGTACATTTTGAAAAATTGGCATTTTAGGCATTTTGTGTTTAGGAGCGAATGGGAAAGTTGACCACCACTACATTACAGTGACCGTACCAATTCAGCCAATTTGAAATTCCTGTATAGTGATTACAACTTTTAAAAAGTCACAACTTTCTTATTGTTTGTCCAGTTTTGTTTAAACTTTCACCAATCTGCTTCTCTGATTTTCCTGCTTTCATACAAATTAAATAATGTTTAATAAATCTTCAATGAAATGTTGAAAATTGGACGATTGATATAGATTCCTCTTTGAACATGAAAGCCATAAAATCCAAAGCAGATATGATACAGGAATCAATGTGAAATTTTAATATAGTTTGTAAAGTTTGAAATGAATCTAGTGTCCTACATAGAGTTAAAATTGCATGATTTATTTGTCAAACATGCCCTGTAATAATAATTTTCTTTGCTTGCTTACGGCTCATTCCCACATGCGTCAGTATACCGATGCAACAAAATACTTTTTGTGTATTGAATGAATGGCAAGTGGGAATGCATGATGCAACAAAGGTCCTGTGTATACGCACTTGCCTGTGTGTTACATGTATATGATACAGTAATGTGAAGTGCAGTACGGATAAATCCCCACATTTTTTTTTAGGCCTTTTACCATGGCATATTTGAACCAACGAGTAGGAATTTCTTACATGTTTTACGATACAGCAAGAGTTGATTCAAGGAACAATAGAGTAGCAATATTGATGATATGAGATACCAACAAGTATTTATTCCTATGCCATCATTCCATAAGTCCAATGCATTTTGAAAGGGTAACCCATCTTTGCTTTTCCGTTCCTAGTATAACATCTGTATCTTTTCTATTAAACCTATAATTTCATTTTCTATCTGGTCATATTTCCTTATTCTGCGCACAGAGTGGCTACTCGGTACTGTCTTTCGTAGAGGTCCTATGGCCAGAATTCTCTATATGGCACTTGTTTGCTGCTGTTCTTCACTATCAGACCAAATACAATGCAGTACAAGTAAGTATATATGACAAGACATATTTTATAATTACACCCTTGTGACCCAAGATAGTTTATCTTATATGTATGGAAAATGTACTTTGTAAAAGGCATAGCTGTCGAGTAAAAAAGTAGTGCTGATTTTTTAAATGTAATGTTCCTGTGTTGTTCTGTTGAGAATATTAATTTCGTTAGGAAAACACTTATTTTCAACCATCAGATTACTGAAATGTTCTTGTGAAAGCTAGCAGCTCTGAAAATGGTGTCGCACCAAATTTGATGACAAGGTTACGTCGTAAAAGCAAAAGAGAAAAGGGTCGTCAGAGGGCGTTTCATCAAGTGTCTTGTCGGTGATTTTTACCGACAAATTTGCTCTCAACCAATCAGATGCAAGGATTTCAGTAGCTTATAACAGTTATTGCAACTTATCATTGATGACAAGTGTCATGAAACTGGGCCCAGGTTTTCAAATTTGCTGACTAGGAAAAAAAGGGTGGCCAGATTTCAAAATATGTCAATGTGTGTTCACATTTTTTCCTCAACAAGCTAAAGATTTTTTTTGAAAAGTCATAGATATGTTAGATTTGCTAACAGCCTACAAAAATGTCAAGTTTGCTGACAGAGGCCTGTATTCTCGAAAGGAGCCTAACTTAAGCCCCCGCCTAAGTGTGTAGATTTAGGCCACCGAATTATGGAGAGCCAAATGCCACCCTCTTTTAATCCTACAAACTCACCATAGTTCTGGGACTAAATACAAATACAAAAGCTGACACGATAGAATTGATTTCTGATGCCGATTTCATAATAATAATTTCGTTTTTTTATTTTGTTATGTAAATACAGTAATTTACTTGGGACTTAGGGGTTGGCAAATGGCCTTCCATAAATCAGTGGCCTAAGTTAAGCCAGGCTTAACTTAGGCCACTTTCGAGAATACGGGCCAGAAATTTTCTAGTGGGGTTTCACACCACCCACAACCCCCCTCTAGTGACATCCCTGATAGTCTGTTACATCATGATGTTGTGGTAACCAGTGAATTTATTGATATCTTTACAGAGAGCAAAGGAAGCAATGTTTGACAACAGACGGAAAGCTGTCTTGGAATCCGACCACAGATGCGTCCTTGCGCAAATGAATTCCAAGAAAGATACTATACTCTCCAATCATGCAACAGTGCCAAGCAGTGATGATGCCTTCCATAAAAGACTTTCAAAGTACACTAGCGAACGGGAATCACGGATAGCCAAGTTTCTAGGATTGCTCAATGAAAGGAGAGAAAACTTTTTACTAAGTTTACTGCCAGAAAGGACTCGATGCCAAATCATAGCATAATTCTGCAATGGGAGGATTCCATTGACTTTCCACCTTTTTTTTTTTTAATATTCCTAGATTTTTATAAATGAATTTATGAGAGAGATTATTGTCTTTATATTTTGAACATTGAATAAGCTTATGAGAATGTATCCTCAAGTTCCATTGTGTTATGTACAATGTATATTCCAAATTAACTTCTGTCCTTTGTCATGGTGATATTATCAAAAGCGAGTGAAACAGCATCTCCTTTTCAAATTGTCATGGCAACAGTGAAACAGCTACTAAGTTTCAAATTACATTAATAGTAAATTTGTTTCCTTACTATTACATTCAACCAGTGAAGTGTTAAGATATTTTTTAAAGTATTACAAATTGCAGCAAAATTATTTTAAAATTGATTGAGAAAATAAGAAATGCTTTCTTCCCATAACTATTCCATTTAATTTATTTCTGATTGAGTAAGCTAGAGATGCTTCAAACTCATTTAGAGGGATGTAAGAATATATGTATTTTCCAAATGTATTGAATACATTTTTCTATATCTCTTATATAAGGAACTTGTCTTCATCATTTCTTACATGTATCTAACATGCTTGATCTCATCCATTCACTTTGTCTTGTTTCTGGGTTCATTTCGCTGGAGACTGCTCATTGATTTGTTTTTGTGTACGTATACTTGCAGAATGGATACCTGTTTCAAGTGCAAACTTGGGTAGTCATGGTAATGAAACATTTACAGAGAAACTGTAAGTCATTCTGAATGCTTTATCATGCAATGTGTGAGTTATTTGTACCAATAAAATGTAAACAAAATGATAACTCATTGAAATTTACTGAAGCACTCACACATATATGGATATATGGGACTACTTATTCTAGTTAAGATCTGATTTCGTCCATTTCCCATGCTTATTACTCAGCTATTGGACATAGAGGCCTGTATTCTACTGAAATTAAGTGCTGATGTATTGACGATATTCTGCATCGTGTACAATACATATAACGGAGAAATGTCCATTTTGGCTTGCGAGCAGTGTGGTGATTTTTGATGCTGTGCGGTACCTGTTAGTCAATATTTATTATTTAATAAATTGAAATTGACAGATGTGTAAGACACTAGGCAACAAAATTCATTTTTTTCTCTCTTTGGTCTCCAGAACTAAAATCGCCTTTAATGATCGATACATACAAACATACATGTATGCAAATGAGTATGTCTATGCACACTGTACCTGTATGTTTCTTTTAAGAAGAACAACATTCTGTATTTAGGTGTTACCACTGAATATTTCATTTGGGATCAGAGAAATGCATGCAGGGTTCTTGATATACAAATTCTTCATCATTATGTATTTTCAAAGAAGTTAAGAAATTAAATGTGGGACTCGTTCTCATATACATATTCCAATGTTAAATATAATTGTGATATTTTTCCTACATATCAGATTTACATGTATTGCATATTCAACAAACCTTGTGTATTAGCAAGAGTTGGTATAATTCTTAAATATCAAAAGCTGACAGAAGTGTGTCTTTTCCCAAATATATGTACTTAATATAAATTCTAATTCAGTGTAACTGTACAAGCCTTGTCATATGAAAATATTTATTTCTCAAATTATATGTGCATTTGTATATGTTACAAATAATGGAACACAGTGTATACAAGGCAACTTTACTAGTAACAATCAGCTTAATTAGCAATTTGGTTAAGGTAATTTTTGGACAGCTCAGTAAGTCTAATATGTTGTGATAGGCAGTAATGTACTACTTTGCAACTACGAGGAAGGAGGTTATATGTTGGTGCCCTGACATAAGCTCTGGGGACATAGATGTAGGGTTGAGGTTGGGATTGCAATTTTGTGTTGGGTAAGGATAACCCGTACTGTACTGGGGGGATGGGGGTTGGAGGTCCCCCCTGAAAATTTCGCCTCGCATTTCGAACCGCTGCATTTCACACTGATTTTTTTTTTCTTTCAAGTCTTGCGCATCTTTTGACACAAAGTTTACAAAAATAGGTCGCACCGTTACCGCGTCACATGACCTTTTGTGAGCACGTGTCAGCCCGAAAATGGAGAATTTCTGAGCTTTGTGTACAGAACGAATGGGAAACTGTATTTTCTCATATTCCTCCTTTATCACCTATAAGTTCTTCTTTAAGCTGTAATTATCATCTATTCTAACTAAATATTGGGTCAGATAACACTCTGAAACAGCAGACTTAAAAAAACAAAAGGGTTAAAGTTTTTTTTAGATACATCAGAAATTTGTAAAACAATAGAATACATAAAAATTGAAATCCCTTTCAAAATGTTTTCTTATGTTGTAAAAGTTTTTTAAGGTTTAGAAAGAACTTGCATTAAAATTTTATCTCCAAGGCCTTTATTTGCTTGATTATCAATCGAAATGTATATTATTAATTAAATGAAAAATAAATATTTACATAAAAATAACGCCGGATTTGTGTTCTTTACGCAATAGACCGGTTCTGTAACGTATACAAATTTATGCTCAGTTCTTCTCTGAGCACCTAGTGACGAGCTATTCCATCAACCTGCTTTTTATAAATGAGCCTCAATGCTTGGAATCCAGTTTGCATACATTACTTGTTGCTATGTCCGGCAAGCTTTCAGGTTGTCAAGAACAATCTTTGTTTTGAAGGGTACGTATAAAATTTGCATACATTACCGAAGCGGTCTATTCTCAAGGTCCGTGCAAAATTTTGCAGTGATCAGTTATGTTGCAGCCGAGATCGGAGTTTGAAGTAGCCCAGTACAGTGAGGGTAAAGGGTTAGGACAGGGACATTTCCCTGGTTAGGGTTAGGTATTGTTTGGTCAAGGGTAAAAGTGTACCAATCACCTGCAAAAATAATTTGTGTACAGCTAGAAAGTACAAAATCAAACTCAAAAAACTTTGTCTGGTATTCTATAGGTCAACAGTTAATGAGTATGAAGGAAATAAAGGATAACATGAAAATGTTCACGCAGAACCGAACTCGAGTTTGCTTCCGCGAGAGCCTTTACCTTGGCGAGCGCGTATGGGTGCGTCGAGTAGTCTACTCAAGAGTCGCTTTTACGATTATAGAGAGTGTAATTAAAATTGCAATATCTCTTTATAGAATTAATATTTGAAGCCCATATTGAATATGATATAACGACATGCAACCTCTAATATACAGAGCAAAATTATTTTTGGTGATTGGTACCCTTTAAGTTAGGAACTGGCTAGTGTGGACTGGAGCAGTGGTCTTTGAAACATATGTCAAAGTGTATACTCATTTTTCTGTTTTTTGATTCTCACTTTGTCTAATTCTGCTCCATTTTCTTTCCATCCTTTGTAGGTTCCTTTCTCAACTCCATAAGAAATCAAACGGAGATTGCACCTAATATAAATTCCAATAAATAAATACATTTTATGTGTACATTAATAGATACATGTATATGATTTGTTTGTATTGCCATTCAGATGTGACATACCATACTGTCACCAGTCGTGGCACACCCATGTAGTTTCATTGCTGTAACAACCCATGTCAAACTACCCCAGTCTCTCTGTTGCATAATGAATGGATGCGATTGGCTAGCAGATATTGTACCAAAATAAATAAGGAACAACCACGTGGCATTTGGCTCGCTGCCGATCTCGCAAAGAATGATGGCAGCAATATTTGTTTCCTTTTTTATGTTCTGCTAATTTTTTTGAAAAACAAGAACTTCCTCTTCAGCAGACTAAAACAAAATGAATAATCTGTATCATTTTGTTCTGTTTATCGATGTAACAGAGCTCAAGTTCCATAGATGTTGGCCAATCAAATTTTCTGCACGAAAAATACTTTGGAAATAAGTTATCTTCGATAAGTTGGACGTCTTGCCGAGAATGCTGTGCTCCAGTCGTGACGTGCCATTCCTGTAACAAACAAATCATGATGTAGGCAGCTTGACAAGCGCATCACACAGTGCGCATGCACGATCCCTAAAAGACAATGCAGTAGCCAGATAGCTCACTGCGTATGGTTTGGTAGCACGTCATGTACTATTAAAGTGAATATTTTTAGGTAGCTTAGCGAAACATCGTGGCGCGGAAGAAAGCGGGAAAAACGCAAATGATAAATTTGCTCAAAATCATAATTTTATTCTATAAAGGCAAACTCAAAATATTACAATGTAGAATTAGTATTCAAATATTTGAACAATTTTAAGCAAAATAATATGAATTTTTTTTTTTCAGACATGTCCGATTCTAATTTTATAAGCACATACAAAACTTGCAGTTTTCCTCTACATGTCTTTCCCGCGTTCTTACGTGCCACAACGTTTCGCTAAGCTACCTTACAACCTAGTGATTTATCTTAGATCAATCCTTCGCTTGCAAAATCAATTGCGAAGGGTGTGTCACCACTGGCATGGAATGGTGGGTGAATCCTCACAAATATGGTATTTTCTGAAAATTATTAACCCAAAACTGTCTGACCCCTGCACAACTGGTGACAGTACGGTACTTTTAAATGCAAATTTTCAAAAATGCAAAATGGAGTCTAAACTACCCATTGAAATTTGAGGATTATGTACATGTATTTACTTCTACGTGTTCATCTAGTAGGAATGAATATTATGTTTATAACTTCAGATAATCTTTAAAGCTTTCAAACACTAGATATAATAGAGAAGGGGGGGGGAAGGCTACAAATTACCAAATAAATCTGACGACTAAAAACAGCCATTAACACATTGAGCACTGTTGGTTTGGGATGACAATCTTCAGTGGTTTATTAAATTCTATCTCACATCATAGAAGCGCATCCACACAATACTCATATCACGCAGGGTACCATCACTTAATGCCACTGGAGGAAGCACTTCAACCTTCCATTTGTTGACGTCCAATATTATGGCTTCATACAACAATACATATACATACATGTACATAACATTTCTCAGCACCCTCCTGCATTGTTAATTACAGCTTTTACCATTGACTTAATAACAAAATACGAGTGCTTCAAACTTGACTTCAACAAAAGTCCAGGGCCACATTACTTTCTAAAATTCAGGATGACTCCAAAATTAAAACAATTCCTGAAATGGCAGTATCCCCTTGTTTTTTTTTTTTTTTTTTTTTTGTTTTAAGTAAAGAATTTGGTTAGCATAGAAAATTGACAGTGGAGCAATTTTCCTGGTGCATGTGATGTAGAGCTATTTATTCTACATTCCTGGAATAAGCGTATCAAAATATTTCAAATACAAATCAATCGTTATATCAAAAGAAGGCTATGCCTCTTAAACATTTCTTTTCCTTCTGTGTTCTGTTTTAATTCATTTTGTAAATGCACTTTGGGGGAGGGGGAGGCAAGATCACACAAAATTTTTCCTTTTTTCAGAGAAAAATTTCATTTGGTACATTTGTCTTCTTTTTTTTCAAGCTCCTAATTAGCATAGAACCCTGCTGTATATCTTAAAGAGGTTTTGTGTTTAGTAAAGACAAAATAAAACCATAAAATTGCATTATTACAACAAACATTAACAGCAAAATAGCTGGCTTTGTTGCAAACATCAAATTCCAAGATTGTCCCCAGCATAGGTGAATGATTGCATATAACAGGTCTATGTAGTAACTACTGATAACTTTTCTCTCTCTCTCTTGGCAAGTTTTGCTTTATTTCTTCATTTATAAATAGTCATTTGCTTTATTTGATCCCTAAATATTTTTTCTTTGCATAATTTATGAGGTACCACAGATAAAGATGAGCACTTTTTAATTACTGCCATTAATAAAAATGACAGAACCAGTAGATATTTTTTTGTTCGGTAAATCAAAAATTCAATACAGGTTACTAACTACCAACTGGTAATAAACCTACATAAGCATCTTTCTTAATATCAATTTCTAGATTAACCCTAAAAGGGCCGGGGGGGGGGGGGGTGGAATCCACCTCCCCCCAGACATTTCTCGCAATATTTCATGACTTTTTTCTTTCGAATCTCACGCATCTTTTGAGACCATATTCGCGGTTCCGAAGTTACTCAACATTTCATACTTGCACGTCGGACTAAAAATTGCTCAAAAACGTGATTTCATGTATAATTTCAATACAAAATGTGTTTTCAGCCAAAATTTAGAAATCTATGAATATTTTTACATTTACCGATTAAAATTAATTTATTTTATGCTGTTTATGATCGTAAAAGTGTCCCCGACAAATTTCATCCAAAAAACAATAACAAACAAAAGATAAAAAAAACAAAGAAATACATAAGAAATTTAAAATACAATAAAATACATAAGAAATCAAATTTGATACCGAATTTTTTTCAAGTATATTTGCTAAGAATACTGGAAAGAGTGTCTAGACCAAAAATTAGAATTTTTTGAGCTTTAATGATTTAGAGCAAAATTTTGATTTATTGCATAAATTAGCATAATTAATGTGAAATAATTTCGGAGCATTTAACTATACAGTTTTGTAGATTACGTTGTGGACGTGCGTGCCGATTTTCGGCGCGATCGACGGTCGAAATCTCAGGGGGAGTGGATACCCATCCGGCTGTGGCATAGCCAAAATATCCCGGCCCTTTTAGGGTTAAATACCTTTCATACTGTCTAAATAATATTGGAACATAATTTGAACAGTTTACTACATGTACCAGTAATAAACTTATTACATGTATGTCCATCTTTCTTACCGTTGTATTAATCAGTAGATTAGTATCAGATTACACATGTACACATAACTTCCAACTTTCAGTGCACATGTATATAAACAGCAATTTTCATTTACCATAATTAAATCTAAGTAATATGATTTGAATACTAGCAGGAAAAGTGAAATACTGGAAATACATGTAGCCTCATACAACAGAGGTAATGGTATACACAAAGTAAATGTTAACATTATTCACAAACGCATATATAAGACCAATTTTTGGCAATGTCACATATATTCATGAAAATAATTATTCTGACATACTTTTGGGCAATTCCACAGTTACATTACATTTGGAGAGGTTTTGAGTTACATCTTAAAGTAGATATTCATTGATTTTTAAAACTGACTTAAGTTTCATTATTGCGTAGGTGAAACATTCGAAGTAATGATTATTATCAATTACAAATTGCTAAAATACAGCCCCGACATAGCACCTGAACAGCTCTCCGAAAGCCGCTGAAATGTGTGACGTCAAAGACAGGACGTTAATTGCACAAGCAGACGATGTCCCATAACATCTCACATATTTTCAGTGCCTGTTTTGTCATCTTCTCTTCAGTTATTTCACTTCACTAGCATTAGTCTATTATGTTTAATACATATCTTGCCTCACTCTAAACCCCGTGCATGGGTTTATTTGGATGGAAAATGAAGCGTTACAAGAATAAAGGAATCAGTTGCTTGTAAACAAAATAGACGCCATTGCATTCACAGCTGCATACACCGCTGGACGTTCGGCGTTGAATGAGGGATGAATACCGTCCTTGCAATCATTCAGCGGGCTTTTCAATTTGAAAGTGTGGTTTCTTTGATTGTTCATTAACCCTCATCCTATATATTTACAAACAAAAGATTTCAGTAATCAGAATCTGTTTCATTCCCATTTTAGAATGGTGTGAAATATGGGCACGTTTGAATACACTAAATTCTTTATAATTTGAGAAATAACTGCACTGCACTTATGTTCATTCTTTATGGGACGTCGTCTGCTTGGACAGGATTGTTCCCTTTATTGACGTCATTGAAACATTGTTATTTTTTTGGCGAAGCGCTTGTATATCGCAGATGCTGGGAGGTAGTTTTATTTGTATTATTGTTTAATTACCTGATATGTAGTTGACTTTAAACTGATACGATTGCTATCTGTTAACTTGCCAGTTTCTAGTGATACATTATTTATCATATTTGTGATTTTCTTTGAATGTGTACTTTACGCTCCTGGGCCCTCTTGCATAAAAAAAGCTCACCACAAACAAGAGTCTGTATGGGTGCCCAAAAATGTAACTCCAAGCCCTCAACATTTATGTTTTAACATGGGGCTCATGCAGAGAGACCCTAAAAATGTCAGTACGGGCCCCCTACAAAAATGCTAGTGTGGAGCCCTGGCACATTATTAACAATTTAAATTTGGTTTCCTGCTTAAGGCGTACATATATGTCATGCACGGGAGGATATCTACAATAAGATGAACCATATTTGGCATATATAGCATTCTATTTTCAATAAGCAAGGCAGCTGGCAATATGCTTTCAAGAACAGATTCTATCATCTAAATTCAATCAAAAAGCACTGTCACTACCTACAGTTAAGATACCTTCCTTTTCTTCATGACAGCATTCTTTGAATCTGCCATTATTCTCCAGAATAATATTTCACATGAACTGGTTTGCATATTAACCTAAGATGCAGGTATGTATATAATGCAGGGATTGTATGGGCATTTAAGGCTCGTTCACACACATGACATAGTAAGCAGCACCGCAAAAAAAGTATTTTACATGTAAATGAAGGGCAAGTGGGGGTGAGAATAAAGTATCAAGGCCACTAAAGCACTAAGAGTAACCACTTATCTGTGTATTATAAGATACATAATGTGAGGTGCACTACACTATGTCATGTTATTTTGCTGTGGTGATTTCTTTGAGGTGGTTATATGAGAGCAAGGCTTTTGTATGAAGACAGGAAAGCCACTGGCTAACAAAAGTGCGGAATTTGAACGTAGTCAGCCTGAGACTATGAGGCAGACAACAGAATACTTTGGACAAGACTCTGGCAGAAGATCTGAGACATCTTATTTCATCTTTCACACTACACGAAAATTCACATAAATCAAAGTGTCAAGAGATAGAATTGCTTATTCATCAGAGTCTCTCCAATACATAGAAAGCTGTTCAGTGCATACATGCACATCATATAATGTTTTCAAATGAAAACTTTACCAATGGCACACAATACCATTTTCCCTTCTTTTGTGCATCAAATTCCACACACACAAAAGAATATAAAACAGCGACAATTATCAAATAAAATAGAGAGTCTAAAATTTGTTTCATTAACATCAAGATACATACACCAAACATAAACAGCACTTTAAATAATTCATTTTTCAACATGTCAACAAATTCATCAAGCCTAACATGGTGGGATATAAGAATGAATTGCATACTTTGCTATAAAAACATACCACCCAAATGATAAAGTTAAAAATGGGCTCATCTAAAACTCTAGGATAAATGATTTTCTATAGATATATATTTCTCTTGGAAGGGATAAATTAATCATCTAGACCATATAATTCTTTTTGTTCCAATTGCAGAGTTGAGCGCATCTAGTATTTGGATTCAGTAGCAGGCCAGTCGTAGTAGTCTGGAGTGAAAGACTCATACTCATAGTCGTAGATGCATTTTCGTACATAGGCCTCCATATCATCTGGCCGGGGGTACTTTGATGCCATTCCGGTCTCGTAGGCGTACTCACCGAC
The DNA here is from genome assembly GCA_025618425.1 of Heliocidaris tuberculata. Taxonomy (NCBI): domain Eukaryota; kingdom Metazoa; phylum Echinodermata; class Echinoidea; order Camarodonta; family Echinometridae; genus Heliocidaris; species Heliocidaris tuberculata. The sequence goes on along the minus strand of CM046837.1, from coordinate 26,446,973 downwards.
GCGGACAGCAATCTTGACGGAGACCTCCCTTACATCTTCAAGAGGAGGATAGACTCTGCCTTCATCAAGGTGGGCCTCTGTTACCAAGTTAGCTATGCACTAGAGTGGGTGAAGGATAGTGAGAAAGTTTTTTTTTCTATTAGTTATTCATTATTTTGGCAATTTTCCTCTAAATTCAAATATCACACTGAATGCACAAGCACAAAGAGAGAGAGAGAGAGAGAGAGAGAAAGAAAAAAAAAAAAAACCTGTACAATTTAGTTCTATTTCGATCACAAGTGAGGTTTCCATTTGTTAAACAGATTATTTATTACAAAAAATGAAATGCAAAATCATTTCCCCTCATGAATTGGTAATCTTATTCAGGATCGTGCAATATATCCTCATAAACTTTTTTTGATAAAAATCTTGGGCTTAACTGTAGAATACATCACACATCAGTACAATGTATTAGGGTCGGGGATAGAGCTAGGGTTAGGCTTGAGGTTAGAGTTACGGTTATGGTCAGGGTTAGGGTTACTTGTGCGGAAGGGTATTTTGCAGTTGTTCCAAATCTTGGAGGAGGAATGAAACAGTATTTAGAAAAGTTATGCCAGTTTGAAGAGGAAAAATAGTCAGTTCTTTGGAAAATTATTTTCCTTAATGGGTTTACATAAACCAAATGTAGTGATTCAGGGGAGAATGTGGTTATTCTCTTAAATCTATGGAATGACCTACATGTGTATAACACTAAAGGTTGAAAGTCTTATTAGAACAGGAAAATTTATTGTTACCAGATAGATTATGGAGAAAGTTATGGAAAAGTGTAATAGATTACGTGAGAAGAAAGTATAAATGAGGAAAGGAAAAGGGATAAAAAAAAGACAAGACAAGATTACAAAAAAGGACAGGAGAAAAATATAATGCAGAGGGTGCTTCATAGTTGAGGAAGGAAAGAAAGAGAGAAGACAAAGACAGATATGTAGTTGGTAACGAGAGAGAGAGAGAGAGAGAGAGAGAGAGAGAGAGAGAAGGCACAGAGAGAAAAGAAGTACAAAAGAGCGAAGCAGCAAAAATATGTAGAAGAGAGAGAGAGCAGTAATGACAGACAAAAGAAATGACTTTCTACCTTAGCTGCCTCAAGGAAGACTGAATCACTGACATGCCTGATCCCAAATGCGATGATACCAAGAGCTACACCAGGGAAGACGTAGGCATTGTTACCTTGTCCTGGTATCAAGGTTTTTCCACTGGGCAATGTGAACGGATCAAAAGGACTTCCACTGGCAAAGACACACTGACCCTGTACAAGGAAAAATAACAGAAGATAAGGATGAACCATGGGCAACATGAACAGATCAAAAGGACTTCCACTGGTAAAGACACACTGACCCTGAACAAAGAAAATGACAATTAGAACAAGGATGAGCAATTGATTAGATTTAATTGGAGTACAAAATGTGTCGAAGTAATGTCATCATAATCAAGTTTGAAGTTTGAACACTGCTGTATAGAGCCATGACAGGAAAACCGCCAGTGTACGTAGAGCTTGGTCTTTAATTTGTGCAATGTGAAAATGAAAATGAAAAAGGTCAAATATGAAGTGAGGCTCAATTTGGAAGAGTGTACATACAACCATGGATCATCAGATAACAGGAATAACAGGATAACAGCACAACAAATACTGTATACGTCATATATTTTGCGGGGTTTTATTTTCGCGAATTTCGCGAATCGCGAGTGGGTCGCCAAAATATTGCCAACATAAGAAGTCGGTTGAATTTGTTGTCTCCTAGTCAGAAATTCGCCACTTCGCTTTGCAAAAGTTCATCATCACCACTGTTTGTAGATTTGAGAATTTTTCGAAAGGCGAATTCAACCACTCGCGAAATAGTCTGGTTAGTCCTATTCGCGAAAATTTATGGCCGCGAAATTTATGGCTTATACAGTAGATGTACTGCAGCAGGAACAGTATACAGTTTGGCTTCCTCCTCTTCCTAATGCAGGATAGTGTATAACAGGGTGTTGTGCATCGCAAAGCCAAATCCTACATGTACATTAATACACTACACAACTTGAGAAGTGAAAAGTGACACGAGTGAGTAAACTGAGTGAAATGGTACACAAGCAATACCAGTAGTTGGTGCCTTAATATGTCTCCTTCTATGGCAAAATCTGGTTGCCACCTTGTTGATGGACAATAGTAATAATAATGTGACAATGACCAAAGTGAACTCTGAATCTCATTAAACAAGTGCTGATTGATTGACTGAAGAGAACATCATGCACTTCTCAAAAAGAGGAAGCTGCATGCAGTGGTACATTTGCAATACCCATGCCAGTACTGTAATCCATCTCCTGCTACATGCATTCAGCTGCATCCTGACTGTCAAACAATGGCCAAAGTGCTTTGAATCTCAATGAAAAGGAACTATACAAATGACTACTAATGGATTGATTAAAATTACTTCTACTGGCAAAAGAGAAATTTCAATGATACAGCCAGTGGTTGGTACAAACAATAACCAAAGCAATTTGAATCTCATTTAAAAAAAAAGAAGATACACACACGAATAGAACTTATTAAGTGAATAAAATAAATCAATCATGGAATAAAGGTACACCTTCAAAACAAGAGAAAAATGATTAATTGAACTTCTGTAGGTAAAAGCATAAGACTCAGGAGTAGGGGATGTAGCTTGGCAGAGTAAAAAAAAAAAAAAAAACTTTTGCATTCATAGGAGCTTTTTTGAATTCACTACATGAAATGTGGATTTTTCTTCTGAGTCTGGTTTTATTTTATTTTTTTTTTCTGGTTTTTGTTTTGTTTGTTGTTGTTGTTTTGTTTTGTTTTGTTTTGTTTTTTTGTTTGTTGTTTTTTTTTGGGGGGGGGGGGGGAGGAGGGGGAGGTTACCGGAGTTTTTATTTTCCAGAGCTGTTTTAGAGCTTACTAGAGCTAAATCGATCACAGCTGCCATGTATATTTTGCTGGCGCTTGGTATATCCCTTTAACTCACACCAGTGCTACAGAAGGTCTCCTTCTATGGCAATGACTAGTTTAGCTGAAGCCTCACAGTAGAACGATGTCAAAGTGTTTTGAATCTCATTGAAAAGGTACAATGCAAAAATAGCAAGAGATTGGTGGAATGACTGACAGCTATTTGTAAACACAAAGATTTACGACATGGGATGAATTCCCTGAATATATTCGGACTGCATCGTATTTGAAGGGCAATTATTCATGATATTCTGAAAGATGTAATCCAAAGAGCAAAGCAAGGAAAATGCAAGTTTTTATCAGGACACCTGCAGTATTAGGGTGTGAGCAATTCATTACCTTCCCAGGCCCAATCAACACATACACCTGCCATTTGGGAAAACAAAGAGTTCTGTTGCAAAAATCAAAACACAGAACTGATGCCTGACAGAAAATTCACCAATAGCAAGCACTAACAGGGAGGGCACAAGTGCACTGACCTAGTTCTAGAGGACTCTTCATACCAGAGAATGTGTCAAGAATGGTTGTTATCAGGAAGAGCTACAGCACAATGTACATGACCTTTGTAAGTGTAGTCTTATGCCCATGTTAGTTCGGACCTTGTTCTTCATGTCATAACTCAGAAAGCACTGCAGCATCAGAGTACTTTTTTCTACACAGTCATGTGGGTTCATACATGTAGATGACAGTTTTTCTTAACCTTTTAAATAAACCAATTCAACGACTTTTTGTTGTAGAAAGTAGTGAGTTTGGAAAGACTGGAAAGCTTGCAGTAAGCAATTTTTCATTGATTTGAAGAAACAATGCACAAGTTCTTTATGATTACAGGATGATGTTTGCTTGTGGGATGTCTATTGACAATGTGGAACCTATTTTACCTCTTATAGTTCTTTTACTTGTTTTTCTGTACTTTTATGCTATACATGTACTACAGATCTTGGGATAGATTCCTTGATGATTGCATGACTGTTTCAAAACATACTGAATATTCAGTGGAACTGCACTGCTTTCACAAGATCATCAAATTAATCTTGTGGAAATTCAGGATGCATGAAGTAAATGAATGAGGCAGGGTGCTACAAAATATTCATTTCACTTCTTCTCAGTACAGAATAGATTTTCTACCTCCAGCATTTTCAAATATTTTCATTCTACATACTGAATTTGGGAGTGTGTATCATAGAAAAGATCTGTCGGGATTATCCATTAAAATGTTGATGTTTGGGTGACATTTTTTCTACAGGTTCATTTTAATTTTGTATAATGTTGTAAATTTATTAACTGACTTGTCCAACTTGTCCATCTGACAATTTTGCATGATCTTGGAATGTTGGTTAAGTATTTTTTGTAGCACCCTGTGTGGTAAGAGTACTACACTAGGTGATTGTTCATGCAGTGTTAACCAATACTCATAAAACATGTGGGATGAACAAATGATTGGGGGTGTAGACATGTACTAGACTAAATGCTTTTCCTTGTTGAGAGGAACAAGGTTTATTGCAGGATAAAATGATTAAAACAGCTGAAACAATTGAAAATTGAATGAACTTAACATTCTATGATCCCATGATAGTTGTATTTAAACATCTGACAGATGAAATTGCCTAGGAGAAAAGATCAACAAGATAACAGCCAAATGGCAATGCTATTAGAGTCCTAGTATATTACAAAACACCAAAGTTGATCAGTGTCCAATGTACTTACATTTGTGTCAGTGTAGGATTAGGAATTCACTGTTTTGTAATGTATCTTACATGTATAAAGTTAATCTGTGTTCTCATGTACTTACATTTGTGTGAGTGTAGGCCTGCTCTGCGGTGCACTCAGCTTTGCTTGTTGGGTTACTCAGAGCAAAGATGACAGGGCGTTTGTTGAAGGATGCCATGGCCTTGAGAATATCTGGGGTGAAGACACCACTGATGGCAGCAGCACCTGAAAACAAATAAAAGAAAAAGATGGTAACTGCAGAACAAGAACAAACAACACATTTTTACTGTGATTTAGATCTAAAAAGCTAAAAAAATGAGCTCTGAAAATGAAATATATATGCATCATCTCCAGAAAAATATGATCTTTCACACTGAATATCTAAAGAATGCTCCAGTGAATGTGAACAAAACAAATTTTCAAATTTTAATGAGAAGTCACTGAATCAGATTGTTAAAGGTAACAGATAGTTTTGGGAGGCCCTCAAAAACTTTTCGTGAGATTTCTTTGATTTTACTTAATAAAAAGCAGGGTATTACCTAACTAAAATGTTGTGAAGTTTTTTCCTCCTCAAGTGAAATATTTTCTGAATGAGAGGTGAAAGTAATAAAAATCCCTGGCCCAAAAAAGAGGGGATGTAAATTCAAACAACGGCCACACACACTACTCACATTAGGATTGCTGTGTGTATAGAATACGCTACACATAGTGCGAAGCGCTGGGTTTATTGTGCGGGGAACCTTCGGGTGGATATGGTCTTAGCGTGAGGCAGTGAAAAGCCGTTACCAAGCGTTTCTTACAGATATTGACACTAAAATATGTTCGAAATCGTGAATGGAATGTTAAATAATCTCTTACATGTGTCTTATGATAAAAGGAGAGTAGTATGTGACTATGTTAGATAAGTTTCTTGCCAGTATGATTTTTGCTACCGAGACTGTCTATGAGCTTTAAGGATAAAGGTAGCAAATTATTCTCCTTTGAAAACCATTTCTAAAGGCTTGTTCATATATGGCAGTATAAACTGTCTTTTTTTATGACATAAGTGTAATACGCTTCACATTTCTATATCTGATAACACAGAGATAAGTGAATACACACAGGACCTTTGTCGCCCGCACTTGCCATCCACTACACGTTTAAAAAAAACTGCTGCAGCATATGTGAACAAGCCTCTAGAACTTTAGTTTCACTTTCTTCATAATAAGCTCAAGATAGCTCAATTTCTTGTCAATGAATTTTATAAACATTCCCATTACTACAGAGTTACAAAATCTGCACATTTCTGTAATCCTAGTTCTATTCAACAATGTATATTATACTTCACAGGGGGCACCAAGCTCTAGTTCACTGCATCTACACTAAACTGCTAGATAATTTCTAAGTTTTACTGTATGCCAAGATGAGGCAAGTTCTTGTGGATTCAAACCTTCTCTTTCTCAATACATGTTTCACTCACCAATAAGCACCGTTGGTTTGACTGCATTGACTATTTCAGATAGATCTGTTAGATGTTTGTGTTCATGGGCATAGCGACCTTTGTGCTCTGAGATTCCACCAGATGGTCTACCCTGTAAGCAATCATTAAAACAAAGTTATTGTACATCGTTCCACAGACATTCAATAATCATTATACAACGGGTTCAAGAATGTAGCTATCCTGATTGGTCAAATAACACCACGTGACCGTGCAAAAAAAGAGTACTAACGCACGGCGAGGGGACTAACACACGGCTAATCCGGATCAAACACTAAGATTGTAAGAAAACATTAAGATTGTAGACCAGTTTTATAAAACTTTTAATACATGGTTGTGAGTTTGTGCATTAGTGTGATCCAGCAACACGCAGGTTTTTATCGTGGTGTCTAACACACTCGGCTACGCCTCGTGCGTTAGTACACCACGATAAACACCTTTGTGTTGCCAGATCGCACTAACGCACTCCCAACCATGTATTAATAGTATACTAGACTCAAGAAAGCAATTATACATATAAGGCTATGAAATGCAATTATTCAGATTACTTCTATTTCTGTGACAACCGCAATAAAGCAAAATACTCTCAAGCCATTGCTAACTATCTGGTAAAGTGAAGTAATGAGTAAATAAAAGGTGGAAAAATCATTTAGATCCCTTACAGAAGTATATCAGCCTTCGTTTTTTCTTACCATTACATTCCAGTTAAGAAGGGCATCAATTCACAAAACTGTCACATGTAAAGGGTTGCCAACATCCCACTGAAATGCATGTATTTCAATGGGTTGTCAGCAAACTTGTACTTGTGATGGTTTTGTGCACAATGCGCAGAGAATTTTTACAATATATATTGCGCTTACAGAATTGTATCCCAACCTAACTATGAATATCATTTTATAGGTATGTCTGAAATCATGTCTACCTGAACAATGAGCCCTCTGGAGTCTACTAGCCAGATTCTTTTCCTGGCCTCCTCTACACTTAGTCCATCCTCCTGCATGGCATTCACTATCAGATCAGCGATTCCTAATGAAGCCTGAGGGAATAGAAAAGAAGATCAATTATATCTCAAGTTAAATGTCATTCACCTCAGTTTTAAGTCTGATATCACCGTCTAGATCTTGGGATCTAGTATGCTATGAATTATACATAAGACATGAGCAGAAAGACAAAAGTCAAGGACAAATCTAAATCCATTTCTGTCGTAGTATATTATGCCATTCATGAATACAAATGTTTTAACAAAACTATGCATTGATTAGCAACAAGTAGTTATTATAATCACTATTTTCAAAAACAAATTGGCAAATCTTTTTGTTGAATTTTATAAATTTCATTTATTTACATATATCATGTTGTCTTCAGAATGTAAGAATGAAAGAAAAATTAAAACTGGTGCCAATTTGAGGAGGGGAAGCTGAGTCACTCAGACTTTTTGATAATTCTGTTTCCCTATGGATTTTTTTTTTAAAATCATAGAAATCCATCAACAAGCAATACTAGTCCAGGATGTTATTCTTAATCTTACCTCACCAGCTCCCTGGAAGAGGAACTTGTTATCACCCAGTTTAGTCTTTGTGATTCTCAAGCTGGCCAGCAACCCAGCTACAGCTACTGATGCTGTACCTGTAGTGATTTAATAGAAAATTCCAATCATATCAACAAGGTATTTGAGGTACTGTAAAACCACAAACTACAAATAGCAAGCATGAAACATTTATGAAATTTCATACGAAACAGTCTTAGGGAGCACTTGTTGGTATTGTGGCAGTTCAGTAGTGTCCTTGGCTGAGCGCTTTGCAATGGCTGCAAGATAACTGAAAACTTGACTCATCGGTTGACTGCTTTTAAACTATAAAGCAAATTTTACTTCAATTTGAAGGGTAGCTATATTCCAAGCATAAGCAAATTGTATATCATGATAAAGCTGAGAAATTGCAAAAATACAGAATTACTGAAAAGTTAAAAATGATGTCTAGTGACCTTTGTCAACATGAGCGCAATAGTTTCTTAAGATTGTCTACAAATGAAGCAGTCTTCATGTATGAGATTAAAGTTATCACAATATGTACTCCGTAACAACCTATTTATACATGAAGCACAATGTCACATAAAATATTCATAGTCCAATGAAGAAAGCAAAACAAGGAGGACAGATAACGCCAGAGATAGAGAGAGCCAGAGACAGAGAGAGAGAGAGAGAGAGCGAAAGAGCTTCTCTTTACAGACAGAAAAAGAGACAGAGAGAGACAAAGAGAAAAGGAAAGACAGTGAGACAGATGGAGATTCTAACTTGTATTTGTCAAATACAAGTTATGATTATGCAAAATAGTTGAAATGATTTAATTGTCCTCACCCTGTATATCATCATTGAAGACAGTGTACTTGTTGCGGTATTTTTCAAGAAGTCTGAAGGCATTGTTGTTGGCAAAGTCTTCAAATTGGATGAGGCAATTCTGTCCATATCTGACAAAAAACAAGCACAACCATAATCCATTACTGAAATTATGTACCAATCAGGCAAATCTCTCCAGTGACTTTATACACAAATGATTGATCTCACTGTCTAGTACCCTCCCATATTCACAATTTGGTCTTGAGCAAGTCCAGAGAAAGTAGTGATTGATCTACATACAAAATCATGCTACCTTTGTTCTAGCTGCCAGAGCACATCATATCTGCCAAAGACATTGATTTCACTGCATCACCCCGATGCTCTCTAATATATTTCCAGACATCTTAACATACAACATACAGCATATCCACAAAGAGATTTCTCTTTCCGCATTAAGAAGTGTGGATAACTTTCACATCACAGAGAGTGCACTCCCAGTGCAGACTCACAGCATACTTAATCCTCCTAAGAAACTAGTAGAGGTCGAGACTAAGTGCATTTCAAAGTGATGATTACACACTTCCTATTTATCTAGCTTTGGGGTCAAAACTGAGTCTGGGCTCAACCCTCTTCAGAAGTTAACATGAAAGGGTATTATCAAAGTGTATAATAATGTATGTTAATAACACTTACCTTTCTACCACTGCTTCCATGAACTCATCAATAAGTTGGTCATAGCTCTCAGATCTATCCCGCCTGTCCTTCAAACCAATATACAAGGGATCATCAAGGAGTGACTGCAAGGAAAAACCCAACAGAAATCTAAATATAAACAGATTCAATTCAGAAAATCACCTTAAAGAAATAAATAAATGCAACTAAAGGGGCTTTCCTCAGCATCAGCATGCTAAGATGATCATCAGCATATTAATCATCATTCATATCATCATCACTGTAAAATCATGAATTATGAATAATTTTTTACATTGGCATCAGTTAGAAAAGTAAAAAGTATAACAAACTACAGTGAAACCTGTCTATAAAGACAATCAAGGGAGACACGAAAAGTGGTCTTTATGAGCAGGTGGTCTTTAGGGACAGGTTCCTTTAATACATGTTTCAATGAGAAATGCTGTTCAAGGGAAACAAGAAGTGTGGTCTTTATAGACAGGTGGTCCTTCTATACAGGTGGTCGCTAAAGCAGGTTTGACTGTACTTAAACACTAATGAGAGTCATCTACAATCACCACTGGGATGCTGCAAAGCCTTAATTCTTTCAATTCTGAACATCTTAGGCAAACACTCTTCTGCCAGGGAAGCCTGAATAGAATGACTAGATAAAAACACAATGAAAGCGTTTATTACCTGACAGTCCAAACCAACACTGATCATGACTGGCAAGCACTGGGATGCACGCGTACAGAGCTAGCTTACCTACTGGAATACCCATCCCATAACAGACAAAGTCTTCATGACCTAGCATCCTCAATTTACCAGTCTATACATCTTTCTACAGGACTACCGGTACCTTAGTTCTTTTCATATCTTAGTAATGGAACTTCTACCTTAGGCTTATCTAAATCAACATGAAGTGTTTATTACCTGACGGTCCGTTCCCACATCGATCATGACTGGCAAGCATTGGGATGGATGTACTCCAGCAATGGCAGTGTACAGAGCTAGTTTACCCACTGGAATACCCATTCCATAACAGCCTAGATCACCCAGACCTAAAATCCTCTCTCCATCTGTTACAACAATAGCCTGGATGGTGACGGATGATACAAGGTGAAATGAAATAGGTTCAGTGTAAAATATAATTTTCAGGTTCACAGGAGCTCTTTTTTAATTTGATGTTTTAGAAATTCAATTATCTCATAGTGAATTTATGTATTCTAATGATTTTTTTTTACCAGAGCCTTTTTTTAGTTTACCACAGCTGTTTTTGAGCTTTCCAGAAGTAAATCACTCACCGCTCCTGTAAATGTTTTTGCTGAATAGGTTTAAATAAGAATCAAACACATGATGATGATGATAAGAAATGTACTGGTCTAGATATTAAATGTTAAAGGTATCGTACAGTAGTGGGAAAGGTGGCGCTTTGGATATTTAACTACTTTGTCAGCTGGAATGGAAATTACTACATATACTGTGGCGAAATGATTAATTTCGAACATAGGTGACGTTTGTTTGAAGAAAAATGGTTTAGAAATGGCTAAAATATCAAAAAAGATATACATTGAATTACTTGCGCGGTACCGTAAGTGTGTGTAAACAATGTGTACGAACCGCTATGCGCCGTTGAGCCGGGAGCGTCGGGGTAGGTGGTCCTTAGCGACGGTATAAGGTAACCGTTGATATTCCATCATTTGAATTATTTTACTGAAAAATCACCGGAAATCATGAATAGAATACCGGATTATCTCACTCATGTATTTTTTTATGCAAGCCGAACAATATGAAACTATTTTTGAGCAGTTTCATGCCAACTTTCATTTTGCTACCACTACTGTTCATTAGCTTTAAGCATCCTATTAAACATCTTCATGTATAAATGAAAGTGTTTGAACTAAACAAAAATATAACATAAAATACTTCTAAACAAAAAGGATATCAAACTGACAGTACTATAAGGGGGATGATGTAATTATAAAGGATTAATGCTTTATCCAAGAGCACCAAAGCATCGACTTCCTTTCCATCCATAGACCTTGTTCCAAAGAAGACTAATACAAACATAAATAGTGCAGTACTACAAATATGCTTGTCAAAAGTGAAGGGCAAATACTTTGCAGAAAGCTTTCAGCCTGAATGGCATCTGGGCATCCATCCAAAAGATGTCCATTTCTTGTAGAAGATGCCCTACATATATCATTTTTCTTCAATCCACACCATGTAATGGAAGCCCTTTTTTTACACCATATTTTTCAATTTGAACACCCAATTTTGAAATCCTGTCGAAAAGCCTGCTTTGTAGGAGAGTAAATAGGTAGGGCTCAAAACTAACAGTTATTGTACATGGGACACACTCAGGCACTAAAACTGTATAAAGTCCAGACCCCCTCAAAATGAAAATAATGAAGCTCATGAATACAGCCTCTAAAATTTCAATCCGGACCCACAAAAATAAAAGGTACTGTGAAGCCCTGAACTAGGCATCCAGGACTATCTTGAGTTTCCTGATTATCCTGTTATTTTTGTATACCGGTACTTGTTTCCTCTGAATTAAATCCTTTTCAAGGAAGCAATGCTTGTTGTCAAAGGTGAAGAGGATGCTTGAGGTCAAACAAGCGATTGTTTGTAATGGAACTAAAGGAAATAATAGGACATAGGAATGAAAACAATGGCTACCTGCTTCCCTGGATAAATTTGCAAATCAATTGGGTTCATGAATATATGTTCCCAAATTCTATTTTTTACACATGTGGATATTCGATTATGAAAAGTTCCTTCAGACAACAAAAGCGTGAACAGTGAAAACTGCACATAAAGACCCCTCAAGGGAAACAAGAAAGATGGTCTTTATAAGTAGATGGTCTAAGGTACAGGTTCTTTTAATACATTTCTCAATGACAAACACTGTTAAAGGAAAACAAAAAATGTGGTCTTCATAGACAGACAGTCACTAAGGTACATTTCATCGTGTTATATTTCTCATGAAGTCTGTTGTGAAAAGCTTGAAAAACAACAGACTAACAAAAATTGGGACATTCAAGCATCGCTAAGCATTGCTTTGTATGTCATGTGAGTGTTATTACTTTGCTCTTCAAGTATTCATGTGGTATTTCACTCTGAACCTGTAAAAACAGCAAAAAGCTTTGTATTTAGAAGAGAAGAATATTGAATTCCATCTCTTCATTTCAATATAGGTTCAGACACCACAGGTAAGGTAACCTTTATTTCACAAAGCAAATATCACCTTAAATATAATTCCAAAGAACAAATAACTGTTTCATAGGGTCATTAATGGCTCGTGCTATCTCTAAATGGCCTATTACTGAAGTCATCTTATTTGTTCTTGTTCAAATGTCAATACCTTAATTTTATTCAGGCAAAGAAGCAATTTAGCATTATAAATATGTCGCTCATCATGTTTGGATTGCAAAAATGACATGTATCTCCTCACCAGGAATAATTAATTTTTTTGTGAATTAAATAAAATTCCATCTTGACATTTTGCTCGGGCAAGAAAGCAATGTCACAAATGTGAATTATATTCCTTTATCATCCAATACTTGGTGTACCACTGATGAATAATTTAAATATTTCCTGTGAATTACACAATAGTTATCTTCGCATTTTATAGGCCAAGAAAAACAATGTCATAAATGCATCTCTTATCATGTTTGGACTACAAAAATGATGCATTCCTTTTATCGTTATTCAATATTTGGTGCACCACTGATGAATGATTTAAATATTTTAGAACTGTGAATGAAACACAACTCTATGGTTTCTACCTTGACATTTTGCTCTGGCCACGAAGCGATGATGTCACGAACGTGTCCCTTATCATACTTGGTAATGAACAAGCCTCTAGGCCGACGGAAGATGTAGCCATAGCGTTGGCATGCCAACCCTACAGTGGGTGTGTACACAATAGGCATCATGTCAGTGATGTGGTTGCATAAGACACGGTAGAATAGCTTTTCATTGCGGTCCTATATTGATGTAAAATGAAAAGGGTAGAAAAGGTTACTTTCATGAAAATTGTTTATTATGCAAGTCACAGAATAAAGCAAATCATTTTTTTTTTAATCATTGTCAATGGCATAAAAACAGGAAATAAATGTATTGTTCTCTTTTAAGAATCCTAACAACAACTAATGAGCAACATGGGAAGAAAGAATCCCTACAAAATTTCATGAAATATCATTTTCTTAGTTGTTGAAGGAATCTATAAATAAACTGATGTGAACAATTATCTAGGTGCATGTACAGTCAAGCATTTTCCTTGGAGAAAATAGGAATTCATGAATTGGTACAGCGCAAAAAGGGAGAGGAGCACAAAGACTTCATCCCACTCATGGAGCTGCCAATTTGCCTTTGAACGATGACAACTTTAAACAAGATGAATGCGACTGCATCTCCTATATGCCTCCGCCTAAATTCAGTTGATGGCTCAAACTGTTCTTGAAATCTTGTAATAACCAGAATAAAAAGCCTCTAATTACATGTTCATTGACCTCTTTGACATTGGACCTTAAACCTTATAACCCAAAAGTCTGATCACTTTATCTCCTCCTAGTCATGAATACAAAATATTTGAGATATGGTGATAACAAAGGTAAAACAACATTAATTTCACATACACCTGTATAATGACCTCTATGACTTGTCACCTTTGACCTACATGAACAAAAATCTAATAAGTTCGTCTCATTATGGTGATGCATACTAGTTCCAAGTTTGAAGTTAATGGATCAAATGGTTTTTGAGATATCACTTTTCAAGGCTAAAACCTGCAATTTCAGAATTGACCTCTATGACCTTTGACCTTTGACCTGTTTCCCAAAATCTACTCAGATCCTCTTCCTATGGTGATACATACTAGCACTGAGTTTGAAGTTCATACCTCAAATGGTTCTTGAGTTATCGCGAGAACGAGGCTAACACCTGAAATTTCAGAAATTGGCCTGTGACCTTGACCTTCGACCTACGTACCCCAAAATCTAATCAGATCATTTTCCTATGGTGATACATACTAGCACTAAGTTTGAAGTTCATACCTCAAATGGTTCTTGACTTATCGCTAGAACTAGGGCTGGGACTAAAAACCGGGTACCCGAGTCCCGCCCGAGAGCCTCGGGACCCGGGTCAAAATATTAGATAACCGATACCCGAAAATGAGTATTTGATTATCACCTATGTATGTACACGACAAGGCGGTAGATGAACGTCGAACAGCCATTTACTATTTACATGTAAAAAAAATCCATGTAGCGCTCTAGCGCACCATTGCAGTGATGCGCTTTTGATTCGTTCAACTCACTGTGAAACATAACCTTACACATTCGTATACACAGAGAGCAAAGCTCACTGCCGCTATTCGGAGACTGCTCATTGGTTCATTGAACCCATGACATAATTTGCATTTAGTGCCCTTCCCCCTTCTTTGCAGTGAACGATAAGTCTATGAGCGATTAACGGGCGTAAAGTTTACAAACTCATGCATATTCAACAGTCGCTCCACACTCGCACGTGGCATCTCACAACTCGTACACTATTAAACAGGTATTTTTAACATCGACGATCACGATCTGACACTGTCACAATATCCTGAAACTTTAGCAAAGAAGTTACCAATTACTGAAATCAGATTAAGAGTACATGAACGATATATCCAAAATAATATCCTTCATTGTTCATGCGAAAGTGAAAAGCAAGGCTGTGAGAAGCAAAGGATGTCTACAGTGCGCGCGATTAACATTTTCATTCATAAAATTGGGCTTGTGACGTCATTTCATGAGTGGTCCGTTAATAACAAGTCATGACAAGTCATATGCCAGCCAGCCAATGAAGGTATGCACCTTTTTTTTTCTTTTTTCTTTTTTCCTTTCATATACCGCGGCGGCATTGGGCGGAAAGGCGCTTTGTATAAACAGATCGAATTTCAAAAGGGAACCGCATGTGTGTGTTAAAGGATGAAGTTGCAGTCGGACAGAGAAGAAAATGTTGGCTTGATGATTTTTTTGATGAATGATGAGTTTGATGAATGATGATACATTTAATATATATTTATGTTTCCTTTGTTTCATTTATTTATTATTGTCTCCGATCTCCATCAGGTGGTGGAAGGCGTGGGGCAGTTGAGGGACGGGTTCATAATAAGAGTTATCAACTATATATTGTCTAAAGGCTGGTACGCTTCACATTTTTAAACACAAATCAGACAAAGGGATTAAGAACTTTCTCTTTAACATTTACTAGTAGTGACATTTATGAGAGAGAGTCAGAGAGAATAATAATTAACCTCCCGCCCCCCCCCAAAAAAAATGATCTTGTTTTTCAGTTTCCGTCATAAAACTTGCACTTTCTAAATTCCAAATAACTTGAGAAGCATGATCTGATGAGTGTGTGTATGTGTGTGTGTATGTGAACTGGCGAAGAGAGAGGACCCGGCATGTATTGATGATTTTATGTGTACTAGTAGTTGTACGTGTGTGTGAATTTCAATAATTGGCGGGTTGATCACACGTTGAGAATGAAACTGTCGGTGAGACGATGACCGCGTGCGTGAGGACTCGCAATGTGTATAATTAGAGTATGAGGAGTGTAGATACTACAGAAAGCTCGCCATTTTCGCCAGGCAAATCAATACTCCGTGTGAACAGTGAAGTTTGTGTACAAAGTGAGTAAGTGACTCGATCTCTACGATCACGATGTCAAAATTCCCAAGAGCTGCCCGTACAAAATTATTAAGAATCATCATGATCATCGTCTCAAACGAGTTTTTCTTCATAAGATTTCTTTGTATTCCCCTTCCTTTTTTATAAGTACATGTACATTCATGTATTTTGGATAAACATGTGCGAGGGACTGTTGACCGCGCGTGACTACCTAAGGCGCTGGCATGATTAGACGGTAGACAATTTCTACAGATTAGATTTAGGCGGCTTATGCCTATCCTGTCTTGCGCCCACGCGATTTCCTCCGCCTGTTTTGTTGTTGTTTTTGTTTTTGTTTTTGTTTTTTCCTCGAATGGTTTATTTCAGTTGCCAAACACAAAGGAGTTTTCCCACAGTGTTTGTAGCTTCTTAGGGGTAAATATTGGCTTGTAATTCGTGTTATATCATTTTCGGGTAACCGGGAACCCGCCCGAAAAATAGTCGGGTTCCCGAATTAAAAAAATACCCGAAACTCCCACCCCTAGCTAGAACCAAGCTAACACCTGAAATTTCAGAAATTCGCCTCTGTGACCTTGACCTTTGACCTACGTACCCCAAAATCTAATCAGATCTTCTTCCTATGATGATACATACTAGCACCAAGTTTCAAGTTCATACCTCATGTGGTTCTTGAGTTATCGCTAGAACAAGAAAGCGGGACGGACGGACGGACAACCTGAAAACATAATGCCTCCGGCACCACCTTCGGTGGGCGGAGGCATAAAAATCATGGGTGGTATTCTGACAATTGTTGTAACTTTTGTTGTAACTTTTGTTGTATCTTCAGGAGATAATACCTCGCTAATATTGTTTTAAGTTGGTATTCTGAAAATTGTCTTAAGTAGATATTATCTCTCTAAGGACCGCCTTTATATTATCTTTGACACGCCCATTTTTTGGCACTTTACCAATCAAGATGGATTTTATATAGGTAGGTTAACCAATAGGAGAACCCCTTATGTCAAACATAAGGATGGGCTTTGCGCGTATATCAATATTTCAGGCGTAGTTATTAAATTATGCGTTTTGTAATGCGCCATGCGCTATTGGACTGCAATTAATTAACATAATGGCTCACCCTCTTCTGCTCGAACCAAGTCACATATGTAAAATCATCGAATTCCACCTGTAATTTCTTTAAAATTACTATGATCTATGATCTATAAATCTCTATGAGATCTTGAATCACACACAGTCTCCATCTTGCTATTCGAGCATGTACTATCTGATTCTGAGCTAGAAAAATTGCCGAGATCATGAGATACAACAGCTAGAAGCTGTTGTAAGTTTTGTTGTAGTTACCATGGAAGATAAGATACAATAAAAGATAAGATAATTTTCAGAATACCAATTATCTCATGATATTATCTTCAGCGTGCATATGTAAATTAGGATCATGCGCAGATTGAACAAAGATACAATAAAAGTTACAACAAAAGTTACAACAATTTTCAGAATACCAATTTATCTTAAGTGTGGAGATACAACAATATTTGAGATAAAACAGTTTTCAGAATACCGCCCCATACCTTTCTCAAGTTTTATCAGATTTTTCTCAAAGTTTCACTGATAGTGTGTCTCATTTTTCTGCTTTTAGAAAAACCAACTTGTAAATTTTAACTATTCCCCACAACACAAACAATATAACACCATGGTGTACCTGTAGGTCCATAAGCTGCACATATTTATCAAGAGGACTATGGTCTTTGAGATTATGCAGGATCCTTTCCTCTTGTAGCTCCATGGAGCTAATGACAGGTGGTAGCAAGCCATGGATACCCAGTGCCTGACGTTCCCTCAAGGTGAATGCAGTACCCTGTATACATGTAATTTGAAAGAGACAGTGAGATACATACATGTACATGTATTAGGTTTGAAAAAAGACAGACATATATATATGTACACTATTGGCTATTCTCAACCATACAGAGTAAAAAAATATTTGCATGTTCAAGAAAGCTCTTTTTCGGTTTGGAGTAATTTAATGTTATACTTGATAAAGGGAGAAATATGAACAAATATTTTGACTTGCTGTTTTTCAAGAGCCCTTTTAGAGCTTTCCAGGGATAAAATAGATACATTTTTGTAACTGGTTTATTGTGTGTGTGTGTGTTTCAGCTGACAAATATATAGCACAGACATTGCTATTTCAAGTTACCTCCAAAGTCTGGAAAATGAAATAAATAAGACAATCATACAATCGAAATGCACAGCATAAAATGTACATGTATCATGTCCAAAGGGAACAACAGCTTGCTTACATCAATTATGGCAAAATATATACAATGTACAGTTCAATGTTATAGTATATCCCATAACACTATATCCTTGCTATTATTTGTACTACTAAACCAATTAACAGGAAAGTTTGAAAAGTATGTGACTTATTTTCTACTCAACATCAAAGTTGCTGGTTCATGAATATCTGAACCAGAATTTTCAAACAAAATACAGTCTATCTAAATTGTCCTTTTCACAGCAGTACTGGGATAATTACATAACCATGGAATGAAGATAAAGAGATAAAATTTAATGTTGTTGTAAAGCATTACTGATATCTTCATTAGAAAATGACATTTATGAGGCAGAATGACTTAACATTTTTATAGCAGTTATCAGGATCATGATACATGTCAATATTGACAAGCCCCTTTATACTATGGTTTCAGATATTGCTAACCAGGAATTTTAATCAACATTTGAAGTATTATAAAATACAAGTAAACATCATAATGATTCATAAAATTTATCCTTTTCTCTCTCTTTTGTTTGCTGTCATACCAGATATTCTCAAGAATTATTCATGCTAGATGTTTTCCAAGCAAAAAAGTTTCACGAGGGGTAAAATTGTGTCAAGGTGATATTATCAACCTGAATTAAATATGACAAATAACTACAATAAGCATCAACAGAAAAAAAAAACATTTCATTTTGTTCACAGGACCTCTTTTGATTAAAGTGAGAATCTGTTGTGGCAATTTTGATGGATTTCTATTTTTACCAGAGCTCTTAAGTCATAGCTTTATGGAGATAAATTTTTCACCAATACTCTCAGCTACAGAATTTTTTTTTTTTCATTTAATAAGCACAAATGCATCAAGCTATTTGAAAACAGAGAAGATTTGCTGAAGATGGTACATTCACTCAAATAAGTTTTTGGTATTCACTGGTTTATTAGGCATTGTCCTCTCTAAAAATGCAAATAGTGTGACAGTAGGTAAACCTGGAATTTGGAATGACCAGATTGTATCTTTACATAGAAAAAGGTCTATTCCTAATGTGCACTAGCTCTCTCATCTCAATCTTGTCAATATTTGCTCACATCCCACCCACTTTACTCAGATCAAGAATGTAGATATTAAAAAAAAAAAAAAAAAAAAAAAAAAAACCAGCTTAGTACATGTGCAATGAATGCAGATGAGTAAAGAATTGCTCCCATTTTTCAAGAAATAGGAGCTGTCATTACTGCACTCTTATTACACAAAATTTCTTTAAAATTTTTGAAAATGCTACAGGCGTAAATGAATAATAATTTTTAAAAAAATTAAATTAAAAAAAATGAAAAAACTCTGTAAAACATACCCCCAAAAATTCATTCTAAATCACAGGGTTGAGGGGTGGGGTAGAACGAAACAAAAATACATTGACTAGGATATTGTGCAGGATGAATTACAGAGATTTTAATCGAAGTGGTGAGCAGAGCAGCTCAGTGGCTGTAGTGCAGTATTAATTACCTCTACACAACTTCTACAAAAATTCCATGTAAAGTAATTTTTGCCCTTACAAAATACTTCCAGACAACAGCTCCTAGATACTGGTATTACAGGCCTTCATGTACCAGCACAACAAACACACTACCTTCCTTTTAATTTTAATTACTTCCCGCCATCAGAAACAATAAACCTAACTTCAGTTTATTTGGGTATGTTTATGTTTCTATGTATTTTTGCCTGAAAATATGTGGGTATTTTCATAATATAACATATATCTTATAATAATTATATATTATTTGCTATGCTGCTAATTCTTTATACAAAAAACATGGTTTATACTAATTGGAAGGAAAATAGAGACAGATAGACAGAGAGAGTGTGAGATTGAAAAAAAAAACACAATTTGTCAATGTTATCTTATTGTTGCAAATGTTAAAAGACACATGCTATCTTTTACATTTTCTTGATGTCAACTTTTTTATTACTAATTAAATAAATTTGAATTCAAATAGAACCTATAAATATAACTCAGATGTAATCAATATTAATTTCATAAATATTTGTATAATTCTTAGTTGATCTGAACATCATCCACAGTCAACGAGCTGTTTGGAAGAAGATATAGGCCTACATGCTCGAGCTTACTGAATCCAGAGATTAAAGATGTAAGCTATGTAAGCACGACTTAAAATCAGAAAAATCAAATCAAATCACTTAATTTTGATACAGCAACAACTAAAGTTTGTCAGAAATTTAGTATCACTCTTACAGTTCTGCTTTCATGAATTGAGGAAACTTACACAGGAAAATTTTCAGTATCATTTGAAGACAAGCTGTTGTTGAAAAGTCAAGTCAGTTTTGATAACAAATTGACAAGACTTTGGATGATGAATACTTAATAATTTGACATGGCTGAATCAAGGAATTGTAATCTAGTAGTAGGTCCATGGTACACTGCACCTAACAACATCCCTAAAAATTGTAAGAAAAATGTCCAATGTTCAGTTAAGAACAAAAATATCATAATGTAACTAGTCTTGGCCCACTTCTTCCACATGTACCGAGATGCTGTGAGTAATAGCTGTGTGTCCCGACAGGTTGGTTATCCGGACAGATCACTTTCAGACCGCAAATTGAATATTGAATAAGGCAGGCTGACAATAATATGAATTACAATAATTCACTGATTTTAGTGTTTACTTGAATGCATATTTTTCGTTAAAAATTTACAGGATAACATTTATTAAGTCAGTGTCCAGACACACAGCCCCCCATCCTACTGCATAAATCTGAAAGATGGAATAGAATACCAAACAGACAAATAAGTTTTCTTAATCTGAATTTGACCATTGACAAATGACCATGTCAACTTGTAAGTTGTAAGTCCACTAAGCCGAGAGGCTGAGCCTGGCACACTCATGGAACCATTACTATCAGAACCATCACGACCTCTAAGTTGAAGAGGTGAAAACACCAATATAAAAGGCAAAATTTTGAGAAAATACTTCCATCTACATTTTAGGATAGAAAACCTGATTTCATGCTTAATTCTTCAATAGAATCTTTATCACCTTTGTGAAAGTGAAATTTTCAGGCTGTTTTTGTCAGGCAATTTTGCTCCTTCAAAGCACACATCTATTAGACTTAACTATGCACAGCGCTGTCACGAAGCAACAGCGCTATAGGAGTTGGCAGTTTTCTAGCATTGCAAACTACAAAGTGCGACTACATTGCTTTTCAATAAAATTACATACTTTTTTTAACTAAAAATTATACTACATCAAAGTTCAACTACTTTTTTATTGCAATCGCCAAGTTAAATTTAGGTAACCAACTTTCAATTTACAAAAAAAAATGATTTATTGCATCGTCTGCCCAAAGACAGTAGCTGTATTCTCTTGACGGAAGTGACCCAAAATGTGTTCGCTGCACTTTTTGAAAGGTCACACCCGTGCGTAACTATACACAATGCTGCCGCGAAGTGGTACGCATCCTGCAAAGCTGTTTTGAATTAGTTCGGCAATGGACAGGTTCTGTCAGTCAAAAGTTGAAATTTTATACCCTATGGACATTGCCTGACAGCTTGCTGGGGATTGAACTTTGACAAATCCATCCAAGGAATCCATTTCATGTGAGTATAACGTAAAATTAGAAGTTAAAGGTTCATTTTCATTGAATTTTACATATTGTTTTTAGTGACATCGAGGGGTGTCGCATTGAAATTTAGTGGGTCCTTGTCAAACGCCGTGGCATTTACTGTTAAATGAGTGAATTTAGTTCATAAATCAATGAGAAAAGAAATGTGGGTCGAGTTGTCCAGCGAGGCACCCCACCCTGGATAACTCAACCAGGTAGAGTTGTCCAGGGTAGGTGGTCGGGCTATCCAGGGCTGCCCAGGAACCCCGCACACTAGATCTATATACGATCGGTCTGCGATCCGATCTTTGAAGAAAATACAATACTAGCATTTGATTTAAACATTTGAACATATACCATAAAATACTTTTGATGCTCTGAATAGTCATGAATACAAATAATAAAATCTCAAATACGGCCTATTGCCAGCCTTCTAGTCTGAGAAAATGCTAAATCTGCTACGAGTCATAGAACTAGTAGTGAGAGAGTCGATCGTATACTTATAGTGTGCGGTGGGCAGACACTGACAGATCTTTCGATTATGTCGGTCGTACATTACAGCCTCGTATATCCAGCTGCCGTGGCCGCGGGCCCAGCCAGAACTCTGGGGGTGTCCGCGTAGCAAATGCCGTTCGTGAATTCCGGGCCTTACGGTACGGTACCGGTACTTTTAAAAATAAAATCATGACTTTTCATGTCAACATCAAATATATACCGTACCTTATTCAGCTTTGTATCCCGTAAGATATCAGGTCCATAATGTCTGGAATGTTGTAGATGGTCCCTCTGCCAATGTTTTGGTGCTGAAGACATTGTTAAAATAGTGAAATTTTCATGAAATTTCAAGAAAGAGCAAGCGCTCGAGTAGGTGGAGATACGATTCTACGAAGTCAATTCAATACTAAAAACAGTATTGTAGTATAGTATACGCTCGATCGATGGAGCTAGCTCGCGCTCGTAATTAATCATAAATAAACAAGTGTGTGCGTCAACAATAAACAGCTGATCAATATCGCGCGCGCGCACACCCCTGTATACCACGCCCCCGCTGCGTAGTCTCTAATGGCAGGCGCTAGTTTGGTACTTCAAAAAGAGTTTGTCTTGAAAATTGAGTCAGGCCAAAATTTATGCAGCCATTTCTTAATGGCTGCATAAAAAACTAACAGCATTAGTGCAAGTAAATGAAATTCAGCCCAAAGTCTTACACTTCACTGTCTTCACACCCTAATTTACATAATACACCACACCTTGGGTCTGTGCCTGCAAACTACACAAAGCGCGCGCGCTGGCTACAGCTGTCTGGGGGCTCGACGGGGCTCGACGGGGCTCGACGGGGCTCGACCATTTTATAAATTTACGGGGGCTCGACCCTCGACCTATGGGCTCGATGTGGGCCGGCCGGCCGGGCTCGTTTCAATTCAGCGAAGGCTCGACAGGGCTCGACCATATTATAAATTTACGGGCTCGAAGAGGGCCGGCCGGGCTCGTTTCAGCGAAGTCTTTTTATTCATAACAAAAGGAAATGGACAATGGGGTCACTGAGCGTGACCTTCATAACAAACGGGCGACCCAGGATAACTACGAAACAATCAATAAATAAAGCCAATAACTGACTCTTCAACTGCTATGGAATAATTTAGGAAAGATTTCTGCAGCGCTATGTTGAATGAACCTACATTTTAGAAAGCTTTCTGTCAGCATAGAGGAAGTGTTTAAAATGATCTTGAAGGACAGTTTCTCTGCATGCATCAAAGCAACAAAAATTTGAGGAGCCCACTGCTGTTTTATCTCGAAACTCAAAAAAAGTTTTGATAATTATGATCCTGTTGATCATTTGACATTGTAAATAATGTGATATATTTCTTTTCATGCCCAAATTTGATAAAAAAACCATGCAATGAATTGACCATCCAGTAATAAAAGAAAGCTTTTATTGTATTCAAATTTGCATGGTTGATCTTTGCTATGACGGTCCTTGCTAAATGCCACAGGTAGTATTTATAAAACCAACCCCCAAAGGTTTTACCTAGCATTTTGGGGTTTAATGGTTAATTAAGGAGTATGAAGAAAATAAATAATAACATAAAAACTTCTGCACGGAATCCAGTTCAGTACTTGGTCAAGTACAAGTGCACACAGCTGCGTCGACTACTCATAAGTCCCTTTTCAGCTATTGAGAATGTATTAAACTTGCGATATTTCTTCATAGAAGTAACGTCAGAAGCTCATATTTTGCGTATACGTAGCAGAGAGAAAAGGAACCCCTAACATACAGAACAAAATAGCGATTGGTACCCTTTAACACATCACATACGTATCCCCTATATCAAGGAAGGTGTCACTCATTTATAGTGACTGCTTTACACATTTATAGTGGCTGCCCCGAACATCATCTCCTTCTAAGGCTACGCAGTAACAATATCATCAGCAGCACGTCCTAAAACATTTTTTTTTAAAAATAATTTCCAGTGTTAACCCTTTCAGGACAAGAATTATTCAAGGGCTAACTTGATCACATTTTGTTCTTCAAATTGGCAACAATAATATTTGTATTTTAGTGCTACATGGTTCTAATAAAATGTAATGTCTTCGAAAAAACAATGCGTGGTTACAAACTTTGTCGAAATTGGAAAAAATTGCCAATTTTGATAAAAAACAGTGATTCTGAAGCTCTTAATATGTTGCCAATTTAAGAATTTTGGAGCTTATTCTCCTTTTTAAAATTCCTGGCACCAGATGCAATATGGTCATGCAACAAAAATGGACACAATGTATGCAGAAATTTTGCTTGTTCTACTCGTACATCTGGTTTATTTTTTAGAGCTCTGAATCAAAAGATATTGAAGCAAACCACAAAATGTGGTCAATTGTCTCGAAAGGGTTAACTGGTAACTAGATGAAGTACACGTACATGTATGTTGAGCATACCTCACTCTTCTCAAGCTTCTCTATCCACTTTTCCTTCTTGCTCTTTCTTACAGCGCATAGGGACATATTGTGATATGCGCTATATAAATATGGTATTATTATTAATATTGACCATTATTATTTGTATGAAGGGTATTTAGCCAACCAGAAAAATCTGTGTATCTCATGGTTTGCGCATAATTACCCAGATGACCATGCAATTTCAAAACAATATCTCATGGTTTGTGAAAAAGTATCCAGATGACCATGCAATATTATACAAATAATGCATGTTTGCGAGCGCATTAGTGAATATGCACTGCACCAATGTTAAGTCACAATGGGATAAGGAACGAGACTTGTCGAGTTCATTATCCGTCTCATTGTGACTTAACTGAGTGCAGTGCATATCACTAATGCTCGAGCCACAAAAGATGAATTATTTGTTTTATAAAACGGGTCAACAATATCGAATATAAAGTAAAAAAACTGGTTACAAACCCCATCAAAATGCAAAGAATCGCACAGTTAAGGAGGCCGCCATTTGCTTTCCTTTATCACATCACATTAAGCGCAGCCAAAAAGTATAATGCGCGTGTCAGTGTACGCATCAAGTCCTTGCCATAGCCTTCCTATATGAAACTACGCGCATGTCATCGCGTCTCAAGTTTGTACGCCCTAGCGGTATGCATACGCACATCTCAGCCGTGCATTATCACTTTTTGCTGCACACTTTTTGCACTCCAGTGCATGTTAGCGAAAAAATAAAGAACACACACGTGACTCATTTCAGCGCATCTGATTGGCTGCATTCTTGAACCCATTTTATAAATCTCCATATCTCATGGCTTAGTGTGCATGCAACATGTAAAAAAGTGAAAAGGCGTTTAAATACGTAAAAGCTAAGACAATGGATGTATGCGCGCCTTGCACAATGCTTGAGTAAGGACAAAATTATGTTTTTCCACCTCTGTTTAATGTTGAAGTTAATACAAAAACATGGTGAAAATTGAGAAACTAGGTTTCATACAATTAATAATAATATTGAATGGCTTTTCTTTCATGGGACACAAGGTATAACGCACTCACTCTGAAAATATTTCACTCGTGCTGACTCTTGATGCTCATCAGCTAGTGCGATATACCCTTGTATCCAACTCAAGGCCATTCAATACTATATAAATATGAACTGCTCAATATCTTTATTACCATAACAATATCGAGCAATTTATATTGGCTGATAAAAAATTGGTAAAAATCTATGATTGTGAGTTGAAAGGACTATGACTAAATTCAGGCGGAGATGAGATTACAATTGAGATGAGGTCAACGTAGCTGCTGAACTTTGAATTAACATCAACCAAAAGTATTAACATCCATGTAAGAAAACTCAAGCTCCAGTCCATCTGGCAAACATATGAATATCACCCTGTATCAAAAAATTAACACTAATTTTCAAGTTTGATGGAATCCAAGTTAACAAATAAGTCTGTATCAAAATTGTCATTCCTCAGACTCAATCACTATTTTTGACGATCTACATGTACATGTATCAAAATTATAAAAAGTTTACTCAAGATTGATTTAAAGAACAAGAATATGCAAAGTCAAAGGTTATATTAATTTACTACAATGCATAGCTTTACGGCCATTAATGTGTTTGAACAAAATTGACATGGGCATGGCCACCAATCTTCTTCTTGTTCCTCTGTTGGGGTCGGAGATCAGCAGCAGTTCGCTGCAGTGTGGTGAGTTAAGTTTTCGTCCTGGGTTTGTCTTGTGAGTGGGGGATTAGTCCTGGGAAACTGATGCACGTAGCATGTGAATCTGCAGGATGAAGTGTAGGGTAAAGGCTGTTAGGGACTTTGAAGCAGCATGTGTTAGGTGTGGGTTTGGTAGGAGAATGAGCTTTGTAAAGGCCAGAGGGTTCTCTCTTTCTAGATTACGGGGGATTTCTATATACTAAACTTGAAGTACCGGTAAAATACATGGACTGTATGCCTTATTGACATAATTATTCCCATTGCAGTTCTCAGAACCAAGTTACACAAATAAGTTTGCCTACAGTATTAAATAAATTAGACCCATAGTATAATATCACTTTTTAGAAATACCTGTACTGGTACTCAATTATGAAATAGAGACTAACTGTTAGAGTAGAGTCTTTTCTCTGTTACTGTGAGCCTGTGAGTGACCTGTGTTGATCACTTTGCTTCACAGATGGTTTTGTTTTGTTTTGTTTTTGTTTTTTCCTGAATCCTGAATCAACAAAAAACATCACCTACTTTCCCGACCTTAATAGGCCATTTGTAATGCATTCAAATTTAATGCTTACCTCTTTGTCTAACTCCTAGTAATGAACTAATATTATATCCACCTGTTACAAGTCACTGTATTTCAATAGTCAGCTGCAGATTGCATATATTAAGTGTTGCTAGGTTGGGCAAGCCAAAATGTTTGTCCAGTGTAATTGCCCTGATCATCATGATCATGCAATTCACATTCTTAGTATTGAAAAAGAATAGGTTTTTAACTTTTTACAGGTGTCACTAGGCAAACATGTATAAATTTGAATACATTAAAGACCGTGATCCCCTGCAATTGTTCACTTTCTGATTTCAAACCTTGTTCATCTGCGGAAGCCGGAGAGCTTTCAACCCCTGAAGTCTGGCCTGGTCACCTCCGGAGCCGGACGTAGAGACAGCGTACCGGCGCCAGCATCCTGCGATAACTCGACTTGTTTTAAACATCGTTCTCACTCTACTTGTAATCTCCATCATTATAAAAGAATTTGCGGTATCAAAATTCTGACGGATAAATGACTTGATAAATCTGAAGAATTATGGAGAAACTGAACAACAACCTTCAGCTGAAAAGTTGCGAACTAGCTCTGAATCCAGGCATCTCAAAACAGGGACGGGTCGTCGGCCATAGTATATTGGATCGGAGTGCAATATGCAGTGACAAATTAGTCAAATGCCTGAAGTTAATAGACTTAATACAAAGTGTTTCTTCAAAAGGTTCTTAAAGTTACTCAGAAAATGTGAATATTATTCTATAAAAATACAAAACTATAATCATAATAGCTTTTTAAACGTTTCTAAATTGTTTTAATCTATTTTGCTCTTGACATAAACAAAAGTATGGAATATCAAAATGATGAGTTATCTACACCGACTGAAAACAGACTCACTTTTCCGATCACTCATTGTCAATCATCACTGGCTCATTTTAATTCACTCGGGACAGGATGATAAATTGCCTCGTGAACTTGCTTACTTGCAGTTCGTTTTTCCTCTGGTACAAAGTCTGCTCTTCTTTGTAATTTCATTTTATACTTTGACATATATACAATATCATAAATGATTTCAAAGGTTAGAATGCTCTGATGCAAATGGCCTTTAGTATGAGTTCTTCACAACTTAATACCAAAACACCCCTTTGGTTGAGTGCAAATAGAACAATCTTACTAATTCTTGATGTTCAAATATTCTTGCGATTGGTCAATTTCCGATTTAAAAAAAGAAGTTTTGTAAATCGGCGCAGCGGTATGGCACGCCATTAGGGAAATAAATGAATTAAATATAATTGTTCAACATCAATACAAAATATATTTCACTTTAACAAATATATATTTATCTTTTACAAAACCATTTCACTCCAGCCAATATATATTTCACTCTTAACAAATATATTTCACTTTTCACAAAATTTCATTTCACGTTTTCACAAAAATCCTTTTCACCTTTAACAAAAATTAATTTCACATTGAAATGAAATTTTGTTAAAAGTGAAATGTAATTTTGTAAAATGTGAAATTAATTTTTGTTGAAGTGAAAAGGATTTTTGTGAAAACGTGACATGAAAATTTGTGAAAAGGTGAAATGAAATTTTGTGAAAAGTGAAATATATTTGTTAAGAGTAAAATATATACTGGCTGGAGTGAAATGGGTAAATGTATTAGAAATACACAGTTTTTGAGGATTCAAAATGCGAAAATTTTGTAAAGCTCAACTTCATTATTTGCTCCGGGTGCCATAGATACGCCACTGATATACAGTGCGTCCCAGAAAAAACGAAACCCTAAAACAAAGGGATATTGTGACAACACTAGTATGTGCTCTATGATAATAATTAACTATTTTTCATAAACTAGAAGTATTATGCTTTTAAATGATATCTTGATGGCATCTATCCGTACATGCTTTACCGAGCAGCAGCATTTTGAAAATGACATGTAAAAACTCAGTTGTGCCGGATTTGGGTAAAAACGTGAAAACGTTAGGATCACATGCAAACATGACTTTTAAAACCCTATTAGAAGACTGTTTTCATCTGTTTCTTTCAATAATTAGGGTAAAGATAACACCCTCATCATAAATTAAAGGATAGTCACTGCATTGTTCGATGTTGGGGGTGAAGAAAGGGCATGTTTTGTATTAAAATGATACCTGCAATCAAAGCAATTATTTTGCATTTTCTGAACTCAAGTTTCTTTTAAGAACAAAGCGGACAGAAAGGTGATATTTTTCATAAAAGTAAATTAAGTGGCATTTTCAATTGCCAGATGGAAATACAAGGTAGAAAGGTCACATAAGGCAGAAAAATATCAAGATTATGGCAATTTCCAGCCTCACGAGGGGCACCTTTTCCATCACACGAAGGGCACTTTTTCATCTTTTGAGGGATATTTATTGATTTTGGAAATTTTGGGGGCATATATGCCCCTGCCACCACTGGAAATAAGTACTGATCTGTGTTGAATGAATTTCTTACTAAATGCATGCCATCACACAAGGGAATTTCACGTACCATATCTAAAAAGCTGGTATTTCTACACACTAAGAAATAAAGGTACAAATTTGCACCTTTTAGGGTGCAAATAAATGCAACACTGGGAGCACCTTTTTGGGTGCAATATTGTACCTTTCAGAAAGGTGCAATTTTGCACCATTATTAGGGTGCAATGTTGCACCATTTAGGGTTCAATATTGAACCCTTTTTCCTATAAAAAGGGTGCAATTTTGCACCCAAAAGGGTGCAAATAAATGCAACACTGGGAGCACCTTTTTGGGTGCAATATTGTACCTTTCAGAAAGGTGCAATTTTGCACCATTTAGGGTTCAATATTGAACCTTTTTTCCTATAAAAAGGGTGCAATTTTGCACCCAAAAGGGTGCAAATAAATGCAACACTGGGAGCACCTTTTTGGGTGCAATATTGTACCTTTCCAGAAGGTGCAGTTTTGCACCTTCTGGAAAGGTACAACGTTGAGCCCTTTACCCCCATAAAAGGGTGCGATTTTGCGCCTTACAGGGACGCTTTTGGGGTGCAAAATTGAACCCTTCTAAACCTTCCCTTTTGTTTGCATACACAGATACTGAAGAAAAAAACAAAAAAACAGAGAGCTATACTTTTCCATGTTAAGTTAGAACAAAACTGAATGAGTTGTATTTAATAAGGCATATAAGCATACATTGGAGCATCTGATCTTTGAATACATGATATTCCGTATACATGTTCAAGCACAGTACTGTAATTGTAATGAGAATACATGAGGTTAAGATGCACTTTGAATGACTTTCTAACAACCCCAACTTAGCAAGACATTTTTACAATAATTAAAAAAAAATGAACAGTTCTATATAAGCTGGCTTTAAAATAGTTCACGAACAGTGACAAGCAATAGGCTTTTGTTCCATCACTACATTATCAGGGAATAATATTCTCAAATTTGATTAGCATTTTTGGTCGATGGGAAAAATACTTTAAACAAAGTTCTGTACAGTCCTATGTAAAAAATTTGCTACACAAAATAAATTTTGTGTAGCAGTCATATAGAAAATGCATAGCAAATTGCTATGCGACACCAAGAATTGATTAAGATTATCATTCTCAGTGGTCTATGTATATATATATATATATATATATATATATATATATACTGTAATGGCCAGTGAGTACAACATAAGCAAGCAGGATTACATACCCTCATCTCAGTTAAAATTTTAACAATAAAAGGTACATGAATTGTACCGAGTACAACAAATCATTAATCATTACTCACACACATTATGATGATACATTCGCAAATGAGTGATGCACTAAAAAAAAAAAAAAAAACAGTCATAACAGAAACAGTGTATATAAAATTCAGGAATGCGTTCAAAGCTTTCCATTTCTAAAAACATATTTCTGTACTATATCTGCAAGTATGATATATTACATATGGTGTATACCTATGTGCGATATACTTTTCACTATACATGTATATTTCTTTTACAAGATATATTTTGTGTGTTTAGCTGTACATTGCTTCAGAAAAGAAGACAAATTGAGTAAATACTGACTCTATGAAACACAATTCTAACTAATGAATGCTTAGTCATTAAGGTAATCTAAAACAGATTGTTCCATGTATACTTTTTCAATTAACAATTATGAAATGCATTATGCTTTTTAATTGATACACATCTTAAAATTCAAACCTAGAAAGTTTTAAAAAACCAAAAATTTATGGGCATTCAAAAGGCAAGTGATGTGCATAATGGTGAAGCACTTTATTTTACAGTCTCTTTTTCTATTTTGGGGCATTCAAATAACAACAAATGCGCATGTTCAGTTGTTGCAGTAATCTAAATTACTGTAAAGAGACAACATGTATGTGGTACATAACTTATATAACATTTTCAGTAGGTACAAAACTACTAAAATCATACTACATGTACTGTGTACATTTGGCCTGTTACGAAGCCACACATACATTGTACAAGAGGAGCGGATCCAGGAGGGGGGAGAGGGAGAGCAGCCCCTCCCCCTAAAAAAAAAAAAAAAAAAAAAAAACTTTCAGAGACCAGAAGCAATGAGGTTTCAAATGGCCAGGGGGATTAAAGAGGGCTTTAAATGCCCCATTCAGGTCACTATATGAAATAAAATTCGGCCCACACTTCACACTTGTGACAGTTCTTTCACTCGCACAATTAAATACAATAGGTGGGTTATAATTACTTCCAGGATTTAAAAAAATTAAGGCTTTAAATAAATTGCACTTCACAACCGCAATTTTTTTTGTTTTGTTTTTGTTTTGGGGGGGGGGGGGGTTAAAATAACCAACTATCATGTAATAAAAAAGGGCTTCAAATGCCTTGTTCACGGTTCACTATACTGACAAAAACTTGGGCTCCCGTTTTGTGCTCGCTTCGCTCAACTGATTTCTTTTTTTATCTTTGTCAATTTGCCCACCCCCCCCCCCCTTCCTAGAAATCCTAAATCTGCCACTGTTGTAAAATATATATGTGTCCTTTATGCCAAACAAGGAAGGAGCCAAGGAACAAGTAGCATAAATTATCTGCAGAAGAATACTCTGTCCCATACTCTGTCCCAGCAGACACCCATTGTACCACATAAATGTCATTGCAGGCATCATGTACCTTGACATACATAGAATACACCATTTAGATTGTGACCGAAAGAAGCGAGTGGTGCTGCAGAGTGAACTCTCCAAAATGTATTAGACCTCGGCCATCACATGAGGAAGATGATAATGACAAAGAGCATTCTTATTGAATCTTGTTTAGAAAATGCTACACCTTGAGGGGTGCAGGTTTGCCAATACCAAGTCTGACCAAATATTGTTGTATAAAGATTAAAGGGAGCCACCGCTCGATATCCATGTACGTTCAATTTCATTCGCTTGCCCCTATTACAAGGCCGTGCATAACAACAATCTTGGAGCAGCGAACAAAATTGCCGTAGAGGGTGGGGTAGTTTGTCAGTTGGGTTTTTCAGTTCGTCTTTCTCCGGTCAAATGCGTGCTGCATACACACAATTCATGCGTTTACCGAAGATGTACGGAGATTCCTGAATATTACCCGAGCCGGGCCAAGCTCCAAAACACCACGATTGGCGACTTTTCGGTCCCTTTAAGGTGTTTTTTTCCCAGCTTTAGGTACTCAAGCCCATAGACGTAAAAGAGGAAAAACATAGTGGCAAACCCTGTGAGTGCTCCAGAGCAGTGGCACACCTCACCCCCTTCAATCCAGACTGCAGTTACAAAGTCTTCTTGTAGCAGCTTTCCTCTAAACACTGCAGTTGTTGGTGGTGTCACAGGTTCCTAAGAATGTGGAAGGAAAGAAATTTACCAGGTCACTGTGCATGATAAAGTAAAATCATCATATGATTCTCCATAGAACTACAGAAGTATGTAGGGAAAAGGGTAGAGGAAATGAGAAAAAAATGGAGATAAATCTAGTGTCATACTCTAAACTTTAACCCCATGTAATTTAAGTGAACAGTTTCCTGCATCAGATTCAGACCACTCCCCCCCCCCCCCCCCCCACCACTTATGTTACACAATCTCTTAATAGTATCTTTATGGTAGAATGGAATAGTGGTTGCAACATGTTTGGGAAGAAAGGGTTTAAAGTGTCATTTACCTTGTCTACAACATACATCATGTCCTTCTCCCCAAGCAGGTGTGGTATGGCCAGAAATGAGACCGCAAGTGTCAGATCTGGAAGTTAATCAGACAAATTATATTAAATCTATGAAAGAACTGGCGTTCACATAACAAACAATTGATGTGGAGGAGCTTTTCACAGCAACTTGATGTACACCCCTGTTATTAACACATGTACAGAATTATAAAACATGATAGTTCTGTAACAGAGTCTGCGTAAGTAAAGAAAAAAATTAAATAATATTTTTTTCGAAGACAAAAGCTTCAAGCCCCCTCCTGTTGGAATGGTAACCAAGAAGAGCATTGCAAAATGCATTCTAAACATTTAAACAAATACTGACCTTTCATTTTGTCTCCCTCAATACACTCCTGGATGAAGCCGAGGCATTATATTCCTTGAAGAGACAGCTTGTGGAGCCAAGGGTCGAATTCCTCCAAACGTGGATGATTTTCTCTGCTACTTTTTCGAGGGCAGTCCGGAAAAACTCAATCTCTTTCAGAATCTGCAAATTCAAAAAAATATATTATAGCATTGTTCTTGTTTTGTTCTGTCAGAGGAAGTATAAGCCATGAAATTTATCAAAAATAATCCTAAGAATGGACGAAATTTGTAAAGCTAATTATTAAAGCTGACATCCATAATGAATTTGTGTGCTTTGAACATCATAAAAACAAGGTAGATAGAGGGAATCAAATTAAAACATTCCTTTTGCCTGAAAATTTTTGTACATGTATGCAACTATTATCTGTTTCTGATAATTAAGTCCAGATTATTGATAAACCTCTACTTACCCAATACTCCGAGTCTCCAACTACAGGATGGGGAACTCCTCCACCTCAAAAGCAACATGCTCGGCACTATATTGAGCTCGGTGAGTCCTAGTGCGCCTCATGATATCTTCTATGACACCTTTATCCAGGTTGCGCCTCCTCGCAAGCACTTTTAACTCTTTTCATCTTCTCCTTGGAGATCATCCTTAAAAAGTGAATACAGAATATGGAAGAGTTTGAAACTCCATTCTTCCTATGGACAAAAAGAAATCACCTACATTTTACCTTACCAAATACGCATAATGTCGTTATCAATTACATATAATTAGATATCAAAATGGAGATTCAACCCACCTCATACAATGTGATTAGATGCGTTCAGATCAGAATTAAACGATTGCCCACTTATGCATGTACAAGCTTATCTGAAGATAACCTTGTACTCCACAATAGCTTTAACGGGTGAATAGGCTTCAATAGGTTTTGTGTGTATTAGCGGGAAGTGGTACATTCTAGATCATTCATACATGAGAGGAAAATAATTATTTAAAATTTCATTTTTAACTCTGAAACCTCAAATTTTTAGCATACATAGTGAGAGTTGACAAGTCCCTGAATCAGGTAAAATAGCAAATTCAAGAAAAATTAAATCTTGCTTGGATCAAATTTGTTGTCTGTTTTTTACTACTGCAACGGTGAATGTTTGACACAGTCCCACATAGGCAAGGGCCTATGAGTGACGATTGCCTAATACCACATTGATCATTGGACGGGATCACTCATAGCGGCATTATGTGTATACATCTTGGACGGTTGTACATCTCAACACTATCAAACACCACTGCACAAAATTCACCAAAATTCACTCAAAATCGGCATTTAATTTACAAATACCGACATGAAATACGATAAATTCAACTCACTGATGTTGGAAAAGATAATTCCAAAAATTAAATCCTTAATTTACGGGGTATCGAAGTCATTGTGTACATTTCTTGGTCACCGCGAGCGCTGACATCTCCCCCCCCCCCCCCCAAAAAAAAAAAAAAAATTGGTCGGCAAAAATTTGGTCACTGTCGACGCCCATACGTAAAAGTCCCGATTTTTCGTGTGCGCAATTGTAGAGATCAGTGTGCATCAGTATACATATTACCATTGAATTGGTTAGCATGGTTAGGCCTAGGCTCTACTATTTAAGGAATCGGCTTAATTTACCAATTTAACTGAACAATCCGTTTAAAGCTCCTTTTTCAGGTAATTCAGGGTCCAAGGTATTCTCCGTTTGAAAATCTTGCAGCCGTATTCAAACTGTTATTGTGTAAGTCAATGTGTATTCGGTTTGCACAGCAGAGTGATACTGATACGACCGTTTCTGTCTCTAAGTGAAGAGCTAATGAACGAGAGACAGAATTTTCGGTCTACATGTAGGTGTGGATATGGATGGGATGGACATTGGTGGGATTTACTTACACTTAATAACAAAAAAACAAAAAAACAGAACAACGTACCTCAAGTGATTACCTCAAAGCCTTCTTTACAGGAGAGGCCATCTTCTTTAGCATGTTTAGACTTTGCGCCAGGTGCACTGCTTCCCTTTTCCAGCCAAATAGCCCTCTTTTCTTGACTTTAGTCTCTAGAACATCCTCATCTATTCTAGGCCTGGGCCGGGTCGACCCTACTTTTATTTTGAGGGACTCCTTCCATGTGTCCTGTTGGATAAATGTATACCAGAAAAATTTTGTGTCCTGATGCTATTATTACTGATAATAATTTCGGTACAATAAAAATAAATTGGGAGGGAAACGTGAAATCTGGTAAACAGATCAAATCAGAACTTGTCATGACAAAAAGTTACACAAAATTGAGCAGATGGGACTGGGACCTTGACATACGTAAATATTGTTGCTCGATCTTGTTTACACTGTTATTTTGTGAAATTTTGTGAAATATATATCAAAATACACATGATGTCATGCCATGACTTGATTACACAGAGGTTATATTCTACAAGACATAAAAACATATTTTACGCTTACCGTTAACGCTGAAAGCTCACCAGAGAAAGGATATCGCGCGGCTGAATTTGATTTGAATTTTGTGCGAGCAATATGCATATGCAGCTCAGAGATTGATCGGCCAATCATGGCGCACGTATTAAAGCGATACGAATATGGTATTTTTATTTTTTTTTTAAATTTCAATAATTCATGAATCAAATAATTTATATTTGAAGAAAATAAAGCTTAAAATGTGGTTATAATGAAATAAAATGCAATTCTAAAAGAAATACTGTAGCAGAAACTGTAACACTTACCCTGTTTAACTTCATGTTCAGCATTTTCGT
The DNA here is from genome assembly GCA_025618425.1 of Heliocidaris tuberculata. Lineage (NCBI taxonomy): Eukaryota > Metazoa > Echinodermata > Echinoidea > Camarodonta > Echinometridae > Heliocidaris > Heliocidaris tuberculata. Next base: position 26,410,760 of record CM046837.1, on the reverse strand, counting down.
GGGCATTTTCTGTCGATCGCTTTCATTGGCCAATGATGTTTAGACGGGCGAAGTTGACGTAGTCTTTTGGCCAAAACGTTCAAAATTGTCCTCGAAAGTACAGTTCATTTATGAGACTAAACAGTTTGCAGATGAACATGTTATTACAACAGTATGTCATAATATAACCGATTAAATATTACATTTAATGACAAACTTGAATAATTTCTAAAAAAGGACACCAAACAAAAGACTACACGTCATAACGCAGCATACGTTTGAGACTATCAAAAGGTACAAGTTTGCACCCTTTTCAGATTTATCATTGAAATTACTCAAAAGGGTACAATATTGTACCTTTTACGTAGTTTGCTACACATTGCACCTTTTTTTGGATTTTTGCACCATTTGTGCACCTTTAATTCTTAGTGTGTATAATTCATTCATTTTCGCATGTGATACTAACGTCTTCACGGTTTTACCCAAATCCGGCACAACTGAGTTTTTACATGTGCTTTTCAAAATGCTGCTGCTCGGTAAAGCAATTTACGGATGGATGCCATCAAGGTATCAATTAGAAGCATAATACTTCTAGTTTATGAAAAATAAAAAGTTATTGTAATGGAACACATTATGTGGTCACAATAACCCTTTGTTTTAGGGTTTCGTTTTTCTGGGACGCACTGTATAAGCATTGTGCCCTTCCTGCCTCGGCTCCGGCTCCAATGACTTACATTTAGTATATATGGGTACCTGTTACTACATATAGCTGCACCGATTCTTTGAAGCTAGATATGGCTCTCTTTGTAAGAAACAGTGGGAAATATAGGTAAAAGGGAGCATTTATCAGAAGAGGAAAGGCACTCTCAGTGGAAAGAGGTACTTATAAAAGGTGAAAGGGGGCACTTATGAGAAGAGGAAAAGTGCACATTATAGAAAATGGGCACTTACCAGAAGTAAAGAAGTGGCAGTTATCAGATTTGAAAGGGGGCATTTATCAGAAGGGGAAATGGGCACTTATTAGAAGGGAAAAGAGGCACCTATCAGAAGTAAAAATGCACTTATCAAAGGAGAAAAGTGCACATATTACAAAGATATAGGGCACTATAGCTAATCAGAAGGAGAAAAAAGGGACACATATATCTGACAGGGAAAGGGCACTTACTAATATTAGAAAGGAAAAGGGACACTTTTAATAGTCAAAGGGCACTTTTCAGAGGGAAAGGGTATTTTGGGGGTACTTGAAAAAGTGGCAGATGGGGCACAGTGCCCCCCCCCCCCCCCCCCGTATTGCCGCCTATGCCTCCACGGTTACATGACGCAGGGAAAATGAGAGAATTTGCGTGCGGAGCACGCGGCGAAATTGAAGTCTGATCGTGTAATACCTTTTGCATTTCATTGTTTGGAAGGTTTCATTCCCCGAGTTTTACATACTTTTCCTTATTTCATTTTACACCTGGGATTTATTGGGGTGGGGGCGAAATGATATGTTTGCCCCCCCCCCAATATTTTCGGGGGGGACAACTTCCCCCCCCCCCTGCCACCCAGGATCGACGCCCCTGCCTATTTTGACTTTTGTGGGTGTATATAGCAAAGATTGTGATCTTTTAAGGTCTTTGGTGTATAGCTATATAGGCCAGGAGCCTGTCCCGAAATAGTCACCCCATTTTACATATGAGATTTAGCCCCTAAGTTATTTAGACCATCCATGTTATTCACAAAAAGCTTGTCAGCTCGAACGAAGCCGCCGGGTTTAATGCCCCCCCCCCCCCCCCCCGCGAGTCCCTCAAAAGGTGCCCAAAAGTCGGGTCGATTTCAACCCATCTAATATGTGCGCCAACTTTGTCAGAAGGAAGATGTATGACTATACATTACCAAAACACCAAAACTGACAGAAATTTTCCGTCGGGATGGGTTGTCAGACCGCCCCTTAAGTTGGGGCAAATTTTCCCCCTTAAGGCCCATAGACTAAATTTTGTCAGAAGAAAGAGGTATGGGTGTATACATTACCAAAACACCAAAACTGACAAAAAATTTCCGTCGGGACGAGTTGTCAGACCGCCCCTAAAATTGGGGCAAATTTTCCCCCTTAAGGTCCATGGACTAAATTTTGTACGTCAAGGAAGAGGTATGGGTGTACATTACAAAAATATAAAAACTGACAAAAAATCCATCTGGAAGGGGGTGTAACACGCCCCTGAAAAAACACCAAAGTGCCCCTAAACCAAGCTTTGCTGCCCAAAATGCTCTGGATATTGAGAATTTTTTTTTTTTTTTTTTTTTTTTGGCATTACAACCTTATCAACTCCAAAGTGTGTCATTCAATTCAGGTAAAATTTACATAGTACAATTTTGACTAAAGTAACTTTCTTGGGGTGCAATTTGGTGTCAAATGATCATTTTGATAATAAGTTATTATGAAAGTTGTATACATAATTTGTTGTTTACATAATCCTGACAATATCATTTTGACTCATGACTTTTGAGTTAGCATATTGCTTTCTCAAAAGTCAATTGTCAGGATTATGTAAACACACCCATTGTCCATCTGCTCCTGTTTGACCAGGAGTAGAGATCGAGAGCTTGCAAGGTATTTGTGTAAATTTAACACATCGGAATGGTAGATTTCAGCATGGCAGCCACATGTCATAGCCCAGATACTTAACAAGCTCCTTTAATTATTGTCTTGTCAAACAGGTGCGGACGGACAGTGGGTGTGTTTACAAAGTCATAATCCTGAAAATATAATTTGACTACTTTTGAGAAAGCAATACAATTTTCACAATTAAATAAATTATTATTGAAATGATCATTTGACACCACCAAATTGCACCCCAAGAAAGTTACAATATTCAAGATTGTACTATGTAAATTTGACATGAATTATTGAATGAAACACTTTGGAGTTAATAAGGTTGTAATGTCACTTTTGTGTTTTTTCAGGGGCGTGTTATTCCCCCTTTCCGATGGAATTTTTTGTCAGTTTTTATATTTTTGTAATGTATACACACCCATACCTCTTCCTTCTGACAAAATTTGGTGCATGGGCTTTAAGGGGGAAATTTTTGCCCCAATTTTTAGGGGCGGTCTGACGACCCATCCCGACGGAAAATTTTGTCAGTTTTGGTGTTTTGGTATGTATATACCTTCCTTCTGACAAAGTTTGGCTCATAATGTTAGATGGGTTGAAATCGACCCGACTTTGGGGCCCGGGAGTGGGGGCACTCGACTATATTGCTGACAATGACAATGACAATGACAACAATTAATGACAATGTTGTTGTTGTTTTGTTTTTTTTCTCATGTTACCCTTGAAAGGGTATATTGAAGAAAATCAGATCAAACAATCAAATAAATGATAAGAATTATGTACAACACTTAATAAAGATATTTGCAATATTTACAATATTTACATTCGAGTAATATTTGATTCAGGCAACAATTTAAGCGAAATTAACGTGTAGGCCTAAATAACAATGTATTATTTAAAAAGTTCATAAACAAAAGGGATCGAATAAAAAACAACATATAACAGAATAACAAAATAACACAATTATGACAAAGGTATTTACATGATCCGTATATATACAAAACTCTACATTATTCATTTTAGAATGCCACTTATAGGAGCTTTAATATTTCTACTGTGAATTTTGCTAAATTTGCTAACTGTTTTATATATACTTCTTGAATTAAATAACTGGTTCATCTTAAGTGTATTTGGTCGTATTCTAAAATGTGGCTTGATATATTTTTGACTCAACTTTTCCAGTCTTTGACATTCACACAGATAATGAAATTCGTCTCCTTTATAGTTTATTAAGATTACAAAGATTGCATTTTCTATTTTGCTGTTATACCCGTAACAATTGGTAACCGATGATTTGCACATCTGAATTTTGTGAGGGCGATCCTATAGGGACATGGAAGTTTGATTACGTAAGATTCAAGACCAACCTGATTTTGAAAAATGGCTATATAATAATACATTGTGTGCTTTTGTTGACAACGCTTTGCCAATTTTGCGAGGACGTATCTCTATATAAGTTTCAATTTCAAGGCCGATCTCAACCATGCATTGCTAAATAATTTATGATCTGTCCATAATATACATTTGACATTCTAAGTTCATTAATGTAGACTGAATGTATTTTATCCAATGAGATGAATATATACCAAGGTCATGAAGTATTTTTAGAATGTTATAATCAGTGGCGGATCTAGGGGGGGGGGCAATCCCGGTCCGTGCCCCCCCCCCCTTTTGAGGGAAAACAATGCAATGTGCCCCTCCTATTTGCGATTGTGCCCCCCCTTTTTTTTTTTTTTTTTTTTGTTGTTGCTTGTCAGAGAATTATGGAGAGGAACTGGACCCCATAACCCCCCCCCCCCCCCCCCCCCCCCCCCCCCCCCCACTGAGCGACTTTTAGAGGGCTGGCGAATTTTTTTTTTTTTTTTGATTTAAGATCTTCCAGTATTTTTTTCGGATCTTTGGTCTTCATAGTAGAGAATTAATATGAGACATATATATTTGAAGGGGAGTGCCTAAAATATTGTTCTTTATCTCTTCCTATTACTCAACAACATTTATCCTTATCAAGAACTCGTTCTCTTTAATCAGGAACGAGATTACATATATATGTTTTAATCGTGTTCATATTTCTTTTTTCTAAATGAAGTTCTAAGATGTTTTCAGAAACAGTCATGGACTGTTATCATCCTTTGTTGTTCTACACAATTAAGCATCTATAGAGATATCCAATTGAGAAATAACTTGGTGTTGCCAAATGCTGTATAAATTGCTATTGTTAATATCAGAAATAATTGCTATTGACAGGTATGTTTGAGATGTTTAATTCAAATTGAGGTAGACCTTGTTAAGGGTTAAATGTTTAAGGTGGTTAAACCTTGACTTTTTAGAGGTTTAATTGAGGCAGACCTTGTTTAAGGGTATACGTTTTTAACTTGTTTAGGGAGTAACATTTTTCAAGAAAACACCCTATTCAAGAAAATCCTTGAATAGGGTGTAAATTTGACCAATGGATAAAACTTGTTTAGGGGTGGTTTGGAAAACCTGTGGTCACGCTTGTGTACAGCAATATAGTTGAGTGCCCCCCCCCCCCGGGCTTTTGGGCCCTTTTGGGGGCGATCTTGGGGGCCAAACCGTCCGGCGGCTTCGTTCGAGCCGACAAGCTTTTTTGTGAATGAGATGGAAGGTCTAAGTAACTTTATGGGGTCAAATAAAATGGGGTGATAGGCTCCGGGACAGGCTCCCAGACTACTACTACTAACGTTGGTATCGACGTGCATGATCTTGCATTTGCTATCGATAAATTTAGCGCGCTATTCAAAATGGCGACATCGTCTCAGGCTCAGCAGAAAGGAAAGGGTGAGATTTGAGGATAGTTAGCACGTTTATTGGCCCTCAAAATGAAATGTTAAATAGAGATGGGCAGAATAATCTTGGTCTGTCTGTATTTGTAGTTGATTATGTTATTTGGAGTCTTTTGGACTCTTTTGGAGAGTGTATGTGATTTGTGGCACTGGCCACTGCATGTGTGAGTGGGACTGTGTCGAATGTCATGACATGGGAGACGCCAGCGGTTGCTGATCCCATCTCCAGCCGAAACTACTAACTAGTACAACAAACGACAAAACTCGTGTGGGCGTTGCATGTAGCCTGGAAGGCTCTGTGAAGAGTAAAAAAAAAAAAAAGCTGACGCTACTCTTCACAGAGCCGGGGGTGGTATTCTGAAAATTGTTGTAACTTTTGTTGTAACTTTTATTGTATGGTCAGGGCCCAGGGGTCCTAAAGACAGTAAAGTTAAACTTTTAAAGCTACATGTACGCAGGTAGGCTAAAGGCTACGCACCCCGCAAATACGCACAATGCGACACGTTCAATGACAATGCGCCACACTTTTGGTATGACTGAGCTACGAGAATATCATTTACGTTCGCCAAAAAGAATGAGTAGACCCTAATTTTCCTTTATTTTTGGTGATATTACAATTTGCAAATCGGGATGAAATTCACGTCAGTCACTCAGCTTAAAATCAAGATATGCATTGATTTATTACGTGTAGATCTATGTAGCTTTAGCCTTTAGGACACGTCCATTTTTCGACCAAATTCGACATGGGTATCGACATCTACTTGAAAATTAATGTTATTGATATTTGTCCGTCGTAATTTGCTCAGGAATTTAATTTAAGAGTATGTAGAACCAAGATATATAAAAGAAATTAGCATAAATCATTGAAAAAGTGACTTTTTAGCCGCTGGAAGCTTTAGGTACCCCCATCATATCTTCGGAGATACATGTGTAGATCTAAATACCTCGCTAATATTGTTGTAAGTTGGTATTCTGAAAATTGTCTTAAGTAGATATTATCTAAGGACCGCCTTTATATTATCCTTGACACGCCCATTTTTTGACCCTTTACCAATCAAGATGGATTTTATATAGGTAGGTTAACCAATAGGAGAACCCCTCATGTCAAACATTAGGATGGGCTTTGTTGCGCATACAATTTCGGGCGTAGTTATTAAATTATGCGTTTTATAATGCGCCATGCACTATTGGACTGCAATTAATTAACATGATGGCTCATCCTCTTCTGCTCGAACCAAGTCATATATTGAGGTAAAATCATCGAATAATCGAATTCCACCTGTAATTTCTTTAACCTTTTCAGGACAGGAATTAATTAAGGGCTAAATTGATCACATTTTGTTCTTCATATTGGCAATAATATTTTTCTTGTAGTGCTACTGTACATGGTTCTAATAAGGTGTGATGTTTTTTAAAACAATATTCATGGTTAAAAATTTTGTTGAAAAGTTGAAAAATTGCCAATTTTGATGAAAAACAATGATTTTGAACCTCTCAATGTGTTGCCAATTTAAGGATTTTAAAGCTTATTCTTGTTTCAAAAATTCCTGGCATCAAACGCAATATGGTCATGAAACAAAAATACATTATTGTGTGCAGAAATTTTTGTTCTTTCTACTCATGCATCTGGTATATTTTCTAGAGCTCTGAATCAAAAGTTATTGAGCCAAACCACAAAAATGTGGTCAGTTGTCTCGAAAGGGTCAATTAAAATGTCTTTTCTATGAGATCTTCTAGAAAAATTGCTGAGATCATGAGATACAACAGCTAGAAGCTGTTGTAAGTTTTGTTGTAGTTACCATGGAAGATAAGATACCCAGACGTTGTTATTCCGAACAGGTTGTTAATCCCAACAGGTTATTTTTAAACAGTAAATCGAACAACTTTTCTTGCAAATTGTCACAAATCTTTCAAAGGATAGGTTGAAAATCATGTGAATTGCAAATATTCACTGGTTTTAGTGTTACTTGATGCATGTTTTTCGTAAAATCTGACGGCAAAATTGACAGACTAATTTTTGTTAAGTGTCCGGAAATGCAACCCCCCATCCTTCAACAAAAGATAAAATAATTTTCAGAATACCAATTATCTCATGATATTATCTTCAGCGCGCATATGTAAATTAGGATCATGCGCAGAGTGAACAAAGATACAACAAAAGTTACAATAAAAGTTACAACAATTTTCAGAATACCAATTTTATCCTAAGTGTGGAGATAAACAATAATTGAGATAAAACAGTTTTCAGAATACCGCCCCTGGTTTTTTACTCCCACTCTGCAATAGAGTAGCCATTTTAGAGTTTAAAGAACCTCCTGAAAATCACCTTTACTGTGAGCCAGCTTCTCTCATCTCCTCTTCACCATAGCTTTAGAATATTAAAACCCCATTTTTTACCCTAGAATTAAAAAATATCGGGAAAAAAATGTGAAATATTAATTTCAATGGTTACCCGTAGGTTGAATGTTGTCCAAACGACGCCCCGAAAAAGTCTTCACTGCGCTCGTAGACCCGAAAGTGTCCCGTAATATCATCGACCTACAGTCAATCACGCAATTTTCAGATCCACCATACGTTAGACAAGACCGCTACCAGCGCGCGGGCATCGCACGCATTTTGATTGTGCGTCTTCTGCATGCATGCAGTAGCGGTCTTGTCTAACGTATGGTGGATCTGAAAATTGCATGAGTGACTGTAGGTCGATGACACTTCCGGGTCTACAAGCGCAGTGAAGGCTTTTTCAGGGCGTCGTTCGGACATTGACAACATTCAACCTACTGGTAACCATTAAAATTAATATTTCACATTTTTTTCCCGATATTTTTTAATTCTAGGGTAAAAAATGGGGTTTTAATATTCTAAAGCTATGGTGAGGAGGAGATGAGAGAAGCTGGCTCATGGTAAAGGAGATTTTCAGGAGGTTCTTTAGACTCTAAAATGGCTGTTCTATTGTAGAGTGGGATTAAAAAACCAGGCTCTGTGAAGAGTAGCATCAGCTTTTTTTTTTTTACTCGTCAAAGAGCCTTCAAAGAGTAGACCGAAAATTCTGTCTCTCATTCATTAGCCACTTATTATTTTGACAGGCTTGGCTATTTACTTAAAGACAGAAACGCTTCTATGTCTATTAGTTCTATCACTCTGCTGTGCAAACTGGCTACACATTGACCTACACACTAATAACAGTTTGAATACGGCTGCAAGATTTTCAAACGGAGAATACCTTGGACCCTGAATTACCTGAAAAAAGAGCTTTAAACGAATTATTCAGTCAAATTGGTAAGTTGAACCGATTCCTTAAGTGGTAGATCCTAGACCTAACCAGTTCAATAATAATATGTAGATCTAGAATCTAGATATATGAGGAAAACAAGTTATATAAATCAAATAGATTAGGCCTAGGCTCTATATGTTATATTTTTATAACGGATCTGTTCACTTACCAATTTGACTGTTTTATTCCTTTTATTGCTCATTTTTCAGGTAATTCAGCGTCCAAGTTATTCTCCATTTGAAAATCTTGCAGCCATATTCAAACTCTTTTTTTTCCACTGCGCAGGAATGAAGAGGACATCACACCCGTTATAGTCTACGTAAGGGAAAATTATTAAACATGTATGAAGGGAAAAAATGTGATGAATTCATTACGAACTGGTACACATTGATTTCTTGGAAAAATCGCTATAATTTTATTTTTCCTCATGCATATAGATCTATGATTAACTTGATTAGGCCTAGGTTCTACTCCTTCAAGAATCTGTTCAACTTACCAATTTGACCGTATAATCTGTTTAATGCTCCTTTTTCAGGTAATTCAGGATCCAAGGTATTCTCCGTTTGAAAATCTTGCAGCCGTTAATTAGTTTGTAGTCGGGTGTGTAGTCGGTTTGCACAGCAGATCGATAGGCCTGCTTCTGTCTCTTAAGTGAAGAGCCGACCCTACCCAAATAAGAGGCTTATGAACGAGAGACAGAATTTTTGGTCTATACTAATTCCAGGGAGCTCCAAGCCACCGTCGTTAGGTGGTTGAGCTCCAGTTACAACTAACCAAAATCTTCCTCGCCCATTAGTTTGGTCGGTCGCATCGCTTATAAGGGTACCAATCACCTAATATAATTTTGCTCTGTATGTTAGAGGTTGCATTTCGTTATACTATATTCAAAATATGGGCTTCAAATATTAATTCTATAAAGAGATATTGCAATTTTAATTACACTTTCTATAAGCGTAAAAGCGACTCGTGAGTAGACTACTCAACGTACCCGTACGTGCTCGCCAAGGTAAAGGCTCGCGTGGATCCAAACTCGGAGTTCGGTTCCGCGCGAGCATTTTCATGTTATCCTTTATTTCCTTCATACTCATTAACTGTTGACCTATAGAATACAAGACAAAGTTCTTTGAGGTTTATTTTATACTTTCTAGCTGTACACAAATTATTTTTTCAGATGATTGGTACACTTTAATTTCGGCAGTTAAGATGAAAATTTGTATTCTACTTACATTTCAAGAGAATTACTGTAACTATCCAGCAGGCACTTTGATTTCACGATTTGACGATTATTTTGATGAAAAAAATGGAATTTTCTCGACGAGCCCATGTTCCCCCATATTCTGTACCTCTATTCAAATGACTCGATCGCACAGTGAGATCGAGTCATTTGAATAGAGGTACAGTATGTGGGGGAACATATCTTCATAATTTCCGCTGCAATGCATAATGGCAATTGTTGTTGTAAGTAGACCTCTTTAACCTATTTTCTTAATTTTTATTTATTGTAGTTTAATATAAATTTCAAACCGTAGTTAATTGTTCTTTGCTGAAGACATAAATAGGGGGAAAAGACGTCAGGGCAAGTCAAGTATCGTCTCATTTTGACTGCACCAATCGGTATAACCACATACGAAGGCAAGAGCATTCACTCTCTGTGTACGGAGGTCAGTGGAGCCAGACATAGTCTCAGTGGAACAACTGACGATAGAGAGAGACTGAAGCTTTTGGTCTAATGTCTATAGTGAAATGCTGGTGGCTGGAAGGGTGTGTTGGTGGTTGTAATAAAACATACCACAGATCTTTCTGAGGATAACTTGGGGTTAATACCTGGTAGGGTAGTCAGAGAAATGTTACAAAAATGATATGGAGTAGATCTCTTTGTATTTTATCCTATTTCGATGACCTGCATCATCTTCTCTCTGTTTGGCTGTGTGTAGCACAGCGACATCCCCCTTCCACACCTCCCCCCCTCAGTCGCTTCGCTCCCTCGCAATGTCTCACTCTAAACTCTCACTCAAGGTTGGCAGCCCTGATTTAATGGTCTTGTCACCATCACTCTTGTGAAAGCACAGTTCCACAGCAAATTGTGAATATTCAGTATGTTTTGAAACAGTCATACAATCATCAGGGAATCTATCCCAAGAACTAGTACATGTAGTATAGCAAATAAGTGCCGAAAAACAAGTAAAAGAGTTGAACTTCTACAGATGGAACATTGTTCTGCAGATTGGCTGAAGAGGGAGCTGTTGACAATCTGCTGCAACTGCTACATGTACCTATAGGTACAACACTCATGTAATGAGAGAACAGAAAATCACACAATAAATGGATCAGTGAAAAAATATAACAGATTCTATGTATCAAAGTGTAAATGATTTCATTTTTTGTGCCCATAATATTTCTATACATAATGTACAGTTTTACCTCTATTTTCATCAGTATTTTCAATATTTCGTCATTATTTTCATTGAATGTTTCAAGCATAGTCATGAATCATAGTGTTAATCAAGTTTAATAATGCAGACTCTTTTATTCACCTTTTTGTAAAATGGATACATTACATGCATTTAAGGTTACATCTTTGAATATCTTTTAAAATATTTCATGGTATCATCTTCCTTCTATCCCTTTATCCTACCCCCTTCTCTCCTTTTGCGTTATCACACTGACCTGGCAACCCTCTCTCTTCGTCTTCTACATTTGATTTCACTCACTTTTTCTATACACAACCCACCCCTTCACTTTCATACCATAGCTTCTGGTGTGCATGTGTGTATATACCCAAGAAGAGTAATTAAATTGGGGGAAATGAAAAGTAATCCTTGCCAAAGATTCATCAAAATTTGCCAGTTCCTATGAGAGGAGAAGCAGCAGTGAGTAAGAACTTCCTAAGGTTCAACTAGTCTGTCTTCACAGACCTTGGATGGCTATGTTTACAGAACTTGACAAGCTACATGTACATGTACATGTATGTATTGTACTGTTCTAAAGCTAACAATATTTGGTCATCATCTGCTATCCACAGAGGTAACTGTTTAAAGCTCGTACAGTTTGGTAGCAAAAAGGAAATTAGAAAGAAACGTTAAATATAGTGTCATGTTGTTTTCCATGTATCAAAAGATGTTTGTATGAGATCGTTTGGTATTCCATCAATGATTTCTGGGAAATTTTACTGTAAATATCTGTAAGAACCACTAGATCATGGCAATATACTGCCGTACTCTAGGAACTTTCCACCCGGTGGCTCCCTGCACAACAATCTTGACGCTTCGCACAGAGATAGTATGTGTCTCACTGTGTGTAGGTTTTGAACGCATGTATGGTGTATAGTACACACTGAAGTTGTTCAGAGTTTATATCCCTGACCCGTACCTAAATTATTTTTTGCCTCTCATTTGTTTAATATGCCACTTTAGGACGTGAAATCTTCACAGTATCTATGCATTGCTAGTATCTTGCTATTTATCAACAAAAATCCAATAAATCTGACAAAAAGTTTTTGAGAGCTTACCAAAACTAAACATTACCTTTAAGGCTCTTTCACATATGCTGCTGTAAACTGCCTTAAAAATAAAAAAAAACTGCATTTTTTGGTGTATTCAGTGAATGGCAAATGGGGATGCATGACGCAAAAAGGTCTTACGCGTACTCACCTGTGTGTTATAAGATACAGAAATGTGAAACGCAGTATGCTTTAAAAACCTCACAGTTTTTTTGAGGCGGTTTACTGCTTTATGTTTGAACTAGCCTTTATGTTTACAAACATGCTTACCCCTGAAATGACAAAGAAATATCTGTTTGCTTACTCCACTGTACAAGTCATTCTGTAGTCTTTTAGAGATTCCATGCACCTTTAATGCTTTTTTTGTAAAGTAAAAGCAAGTGAAATTTTCATTTTATCCTTTTTTGATCCTCACTATCCCTAGGAAAGTAAGAGATATTGTATGAGACAATATTTTGATCTGCTTTAGCTTTTAGGCATGCATGGCAACTTTTGGTAATTATAGACTTAGGACTGTAAAAAGATTCCATTTATTAGAGACTTCTATTCGGGTACTCTTGCCTTAACTAAAGTTGTAAAAATTGAACTGATGAACTCTGAATCTTGTTACAAGTATGTAGTAAATAGTTATTATTAGTGTTGTCCAACATCTCCAGCTTTTTCTTAAAAATCTGAAGGTCTGTTTTCACAGACTAAGTAGCTACTGGGAGCAGTGCTTCAAGGCGCTAGACAACATCACTGCGCGTAATGTCTGATTTCCCCTCTGCCTCTTATTCAATCACAGGACACGCAAGTGCAATGCATGCTGGGTAGGCAAATGGAGGTTGAGCGAGCTTAGCCATTGGCTCCCGATATGATCTGCACAACTCTACAGTGTTCGCTTCGTGGGACTTTTGAGAAGCCAAGTTTTTTTTTTACTGTGGTAGGACAACCCGTCATAGTGTAAACAGAGTATCATCATCTGTTGATTTTTGTTCATATCACTGAAAGTTATTTTTAACCACTTGTGCTCGTGACAGTTTTTGGTGTTACTTTGCCTCTGCTGATCTACGTGTGTTTTCCTTGATTTTCCTTATTTTTCATCAAGTAACTCCCTAGTGGGGAAAAGGGAAAGTTTTCTGTTGGAATCGTCATGACTGCTCTGTTTATCAGTGAAGCATAATGGATTGTAGCTCTGGCAGTATGGATTCAGCAGCTTCCAGTGGAATGAACTCAGATTCTGTCCGTTGGTCAGAAAGTGAAGAAAAAGGAGATAACGAAGGTTTGGCATTCTTCATATATTTGATCAAGATCAGCATTATGTTTTGTACATGTATTGGGGGGGGGGGGGGAGAACCATGAGCTACATATTTTGTTTTCAAAGGCTGAAAAGTTATCTAATTCAATATGTTTTTTTCAACTTTCTTTTGTTTACCTTGAAGTTCATTCTATGTATTCCGATGTAGAATCCTTCATTGGCAAATGTCAACAAATTTTCAAATCAATATCAATGCCTGTGTAAAATTGTAATGGACCAAATTAACGGTGTGCCGTTTAGAAATTTATGAAAATCTCAATTTGACATCTCACTCAGACTGCTTATGTGAATTTCACTCTAATTAATGATATTGTGACAAGAAATTCTTAATAAAAATTCCTATTTTTGGGGGGCCAACCTCAATGATTTTCTTGTTACTCCTGAACAGGGTAGCAAATTTTATGCTTAGTATTGCAGTTGCATGGCTTAATGAACTGCATAGCTTGATGACCCACTGCCATAGAAATTCTTCAATTCAATTCAATTGATAATGTAGAATTTAATTTACTAATTGAAAGGTTTATGTAATGTTACAGTGAAATTCCCATGCATTTGGTACAAATTTTCTTCAGATACATGTACATGTACATACATTGTACAGCTTATATGAAACAAAGAAATTTGATAAGCAGGTTAATAAGAATTTAACACAAAACAAAAAGAAAGTATCCGGGTAGTGGGCGCAACTTACATTATGACAAGTTTTCCTACATGTATGATGAGCTGATGTGATAAAGCTGTTTTTTTATTGCTTGTAACAATAAACCCCCCCAAAAAGTGGATATTTTTGTAACACAACAGTCATTAAAAAAGCAAGGACTTGAGTTGGAGCATAGCCAACAAAATTAATGAAATTGCAGGTATTCTATTGAACACTATTCACATTCATACTTTGGTCATTTAACACTTAGCATGCAGTATCCTCTAAAGTAATGGATGATTTGGATGATAGAATTTAAATAAAATCATAATAGCCTTCAAATTGTTTTCTTTATTTTTAAATTTGACAAAACTTGGCTTTTTGGCCAATGGCCCATGGTGAATATTTGGAAAGTTTTAAACTAATACAATTACTTGGCATGAATCACACCAGCAATTTTTTCTCAAAACTGTCAAAACAATTTACTCATAATGGTATTATACTGTAGTACTATCAGCGTGTCTTTCTTATGTATAAATAACATTCTAAATTTCATTACATGATTCATTTAGAGATTGACAGAACAATAGAAACTTGCATCACATGGATTTGAATAGAAACAATGATTTTCATGGCTATCTAGATCTTGTGGCTAATGCCAACAGAACAATCATTGATTTATTAATATCCTTCCACTGAGAATGCATTGTGTTTTTTAGTGCGGCTGAATCAAAATGGTTCTCTCTCACTCGATTTTCCTTTGAACTACATGTACATGTAGCTTATCTTGTCTCGTACCTCATATATTTTTAATAATGTAAGACCAGATACTTTTTGGGACATTAAACTTTCACAAATTGTTAGTGATGGCCATTTTCATGAATTGCAAATATTTCATATTTTCATTTATTCCAATATTTTGCAACATAAAATCTTTGCAAATCTTGACCTCTCAAGAAAATCATATAAATTTAAGGTAAATTAAATGCCTCTAACATACATTATTTAAGATGCAAGCATTTGTTGTCACAAGAAGAATAGGACAAAAAAAGATCACGATGTAGAAAATGTCTTTAAACATCTTGAAAGGCAATTATAAGCTTGCCTGATAGAAAAATGCAGGGGAAAAAAATGATAGTTGAATTTGAAATCACTCTTATGCAGGTAGTCTGAAAATTAATCCACTATCAAGTGTAATTATTAAATGTATACATGTATACATTTATTTTGATTTCATTGTTCATGTCTGTTACTCCTTCAACAATTACAATCATAAGCCAGAAAGAACCACACATATGTGAACGTGCCCAAGTGTCAGGGTTAGTAGCATCCCCACCTCACTCCTTATTTCCTGGAGCAGATTACGAGCAGGAAGCTGTGACTTAGCTGCAGATTTTCTCAACTTTCCACCATATTCCACCCTTTTCTTCTCCAAATCTCATGAAACAAATAAATAAAACTGTAAACACAACACACATGGTGCATTAGAGAATGCAGGAAATACATTTGAATGGGATGGGGGTCCTTCCAGATGTGCCCAAGATGTTGCCACTGACTGTCTTGTCATGTCTGGTGCGTAATACATCTTAAATTTGACATTTCCTAAACATGGGGTGTCAGTTGCAAGTATACAGGTTCTGTGAGAAAAGTATGCCGGGAAAGATAGTAAGAAATGTAATTTATTTGCACAAACTACACTCAGTTTTTCCAGTTTTGAGATTTTTGGTCTTTTTAAAGGAGAATGAAACCATGGGGAAAATCAGTTTTAATGAAAAGAGAGGATAGAGAGAAGCAATTTAAAAAAAGTTCCATCAAAATCAAAATCGGTTGCGAAATGAGAAAGTTATGAAAGTTTGAAAAGTCTCAATTTACTTTCTATGGCGATCCTAAAATTGTCAATGTTGCTTCAAAGTGACAGGTTTAGTGTACAACTCTCCATGGCCCGAATTCACAAAGGACGTTTGGTTTAAACCATGGTTTAAGCCCCCTCCTGGGTTTTTTTAAGCGTACGTGCGCACGGAATCCGATCCAATCATATATTTTCTTTGAGCGCACGCATGGACAATGCGCGCTTATTTACGCTTATTTTAGTACGCTTACGGAGGTTTAAACCTTAGCCATGGTTTAAACCTCCTTTGTGAATTCGGGCCCATATGTTTTGTACACAAAATTTCATATTTTCCCCATTATCTCTCAAGGTGCAGCTTGTCTCCTTAGCCCAAGATATATCATGGAAAAAATGTATTTGACACAACATATGTTGAGTTCACAAAAAGACAAGCAGCATCTTTAGAGATAATCATATTGGAGAAAATATGAAATTTTGTGTACAAAACATATGGAGAGTTGTACTACTAAACCTGTCATTTTGAAGCAACATTGCCAATTTGAGGATTGCCATAGAAAGTAAATTGAGACTTTTCAAACTTTCATAACTTTCTCATTTCATAACCGAATTTGATGGAACTTTTAAAATTGCTTCTCTCTATCCTCTCTTTTCATTAAAATGGATATTTCCCCAGGGTTTCATTCTCCTTTAATTATGTCAATCCTAGGCAGAAATACCATATGAAATCAGTGGCATTTGGGGATCTTTCAGTAGTGGAAAGAGAAATACACATTGTATTAAAGTGTACGGGAAAGCTTCACTTCACTTTTGGCAATGTAATTGCATTTCAAGAAACCGGGTGAAAGTAATTTTGAATTGTTCACCATGTAGTTCTGTCACTTCTGTGGTAGTTTGGATCAGCCATGTGTAAAACATGTACAAAAATTTGTATTGACTTGCTCTAATACTAGTTTGCAGGCACAAGCCCTGGTCAGTCATACAAGAGTGTCTGCAATATAAGACTACCATAGGCCATGTACTATAGCTGCTCCTGACACAACCAATAGGTAGCTGGGTTAGGCTTCTCTCAAGACACAATAATCTGATTAAGTGTCAAATTAGGGTCTGTGCTTGCAGGCTACTCTAATACAGGGCTTGAAACTAGTTATCAGGCACCCTGAGTGCCCAAAATAAAATCCAAGTCTCACAATTCCAAAATTTTGCAGATGTTTCATGCATACAGACTATAAAATATTCAGTCCGGACCCTCAAAGAAAAAAAGATAATGTGGAGCCCTGTCTAATATAATTTAGAATATTGAACATAAAACAGAATTTAGATATGAAAGCAGGAAAGATTATTGTAGGTATGTATATTTGAGTTATAATGAGTATCAATTGCCAGGCATGCAAAGTAGTCTGCTCTATGCAAGTATGTACATGTATAGTACTATTAGGATCTAATGGTGGACATTTTTTTTTATACAACATACATGTACATGTATATATATGCCAGGAATCTCAAATTATGCTGTTTAAAAACCTGATTTCATCATTTAAAATCTACACTGTAGACTTGTCTATGATTGATATGTCATTATTAGCAAAACTGTTAAATGTTTATGTACTGCAGCAAAATATAGATGTGTGTTAAAGGAGATACAAATACTCATTGTGCTTTAGTTTGGATAGTCCACTAATTATCTGCCCATTAATAACAAAGGATAGAAAGTAAGCACTTTCTTGTAACCTATGAAAATCAAATTTTTTTCCAAAAATGAATTTAAATAAAACAAGTTGATATCTTTAATAGATGTAGAAACAGCATTTTGTATGTTGCATGGTAAATGTGGCTTAAAGATGTGAAATGTGAAAGAAACTGTCTCTGGGACAGGTTGACCATGTTCTAGGCTTAGAATCACGAAAATGATCAGAAATTGACCCGATCGTGCTGAAAAGCACATGCAATGCACACAGAAATGAGTATATGGGACTACACACACATGTAAGGACATGTTCGGCCTGATGACTTCAGATATTTCTCGTCATATTTCGGATATGCGGGCATTTGAAGAACAAACCTTTTCAGGGAACATTTCTACTATGATGTTCTTTCAAACTGACAAAAAAGGAATGAGAAAGCTCACAAATTATTTTTCACCTTTCCCAGAACTCAACCTTTCCTCTAGCGATAATGGCTCCACACAGTCACTTTATTTCGTCTAAGATATGAGGTCAGGGTTAGGGGGTATCAATCACAAAAAAGTATTTTGCTTTGTATGTTAGAGTTTCCATGCCGTTATACTATATTCAAATATGAGCTGCAAATATTACTTCTATATAAAGAGATACTGCAAGTGTAATTACAAACTCTGTAAGCGTAAAAGAGATGTGTGAGTGGTCTAATCGACGCACACGTACGTGCTTGCCAACATAAGGGCTCTCGTGGAACCTATCTCGGAGTCACGCACTCACCTTCATGTTATCCTTTATTTCCTTCATACTCCCTTAACTGCTGACCTATGGATGCCAGATAAAGTTTTTTGAGGTTCATTTTATACTTTCTAGCTGTACACAAATTTTTTTTCTTCAGGTGATTGGTACACTTTAACCTAGGAATTTGATTGGTGTAAGAAATTGTGACTGTAGTGCAATTGTTGCTGGAGCATTTTGTCAAACAATCTTCTAGGTTAGTACAATGAAATCGATGAAGAAGATGATTGCACATTTAATATCATACAAGCACAGAAATTTTCATGTACATTCACCTGGCATCCATTAAGTTCAACATTTTTAAAAGGTATATTAAAATGCTCAAATGTCTTTTTGGCTTTAAGATTTTAAGTAGGTGTGGGGGCCCTTGAAGTAATACATGTAAGCTTTGATATGGCCTCCATCCTTCCTCTCTCATCCTTCCTCTCTGTCATGAAAGTGCCATCATCAGTATTGCTCCTGAAATGTACCAGGGTAGATCACTGCAATTTACCAGGGTAGAAGTAACTGAAATGTATAATGACTGACGTGACTGGAGTCTATTAATTACATGGCAGGAAGCATTCCACATTAGTATTTTTGTTGTCCATACAGGGGTGGGGGCGACGCCCACTTTGACAAGGATAGGGGTATTTAACAGAGATTAAAAGCTTCCTGTATGGGGTGGGGTGGCTGATTGCCATGCTCAGCTGTGCAATGTGCTGGGTTGTATATATGTTTCTCATGGGAATGCAAATCCCCATGTCAGCAAGCTAACCGCAGGATTTACTTAGGGTCGCTGTCTTTATGAACAGTGGGAATACATGTCGTATAATCATTGAATGTTGCCAAAGTTTAATGAACATTACAGTGTAATAATGTATAGTTCTATGATTTTTTTTTTTTCAGTTTCCATTACATAGGCCTACTCTAGGGTTTCTATAATTTAACAAGCTTTTGTATGAAAAGACATTTGCTATAAAGCAAGATGCGAACAACTTCAAGCTGTTGTGAAGTTTTTTCCTCTTCATGTGGAATATTAAACAGCTGAGAGATGAAAAATGATCTATGTGCATGACCCAGCCTGTAAATTCCCTCTTGCAATGGCTGTCTGTATAAAACAAACATATTTAGGTAATATGCAGCGAGTTTACCGATCTCTATGAGGTTGCCATGCAATGGTTCTAGGCAGATAGCAGTTCACATTCTAACCTTAAAGTGATGTTCCTTTCAGATATTTTCACTCACTGAAAATCATCCAAAATCATGAACGGAACATTACCATACGTGTTTCTGGCACAACATCTTCTGACACAATTGGAACAATAGGAATAAGTTTCATTCCAATTTCCTTTTTGCTACCAGGGCCCCATTGCATAAAACTTACCATTAACGGTAACTTTGCCATCAATGGTAAGTCCCATGGAAACCTTGGTTTTGATTGGCTGTTGAGTGATGTTACCATGGTAGTTACCACTGATAGCAGAGTTACCATTAATGGTAAGTTTTATGCAACGAGGCCCTGAACTAGATAGTCACCGTAACTTGTTTGATTTCTAGTTGATTATTTCATACCATAAAGTAATCAAAGTCTTCATCCACCATTTTCTCAATCAAATATAGCAGCAATAATCCCCCAAATTCATTCAGTCAATCCTATCTTTATGATATGATATGCCATCTTTCCAGGGGCCACTACCTCGGCCATATTTGAACTCCATACTGTATTTAGCACCCGGTGCCCTGCAGGACGTGGCTAATTTAACCCCCTCCTGTCAAATTTCCCTCTCCCCCTCTAACCCAGGTGCATGTCCCTGTGAGGTTGATTCATCATGCACTTTGACCTCATTCAACGAGGTTAGAGGAGAAAAACAATCACTGTCCAGTCATTGCTTGAGAGACTACATGGTAGTATTGTGCAAGCTCTGCAGATTTTATTTCGATCCCTGACCCTGATACATTTAATTTTATTCAAGATTTATACATGTACATGTATATAATAAAAAATATTTCATTTTAAATACACGTAATATACAGAGGATTGCATAGACAGATGTTTTGTCAATTTAGACAACCCTGACCATAATTCTGTTGTAAACCACATCCAAAACACCCAAGATATGCACTTTGATTTAACTAATTATTTTGATTTGACACCAAATTGCTCCATAGCAAAGTACTCAGAATTACAGTACGTAAACCTGAAGCATATTTGAACAAACACTTATTAAAGGTATGAGATATTTTATCAGGACCCAGTATATACTTTACAAGTGGAGAGCTTTGTTATGCAGCCACTGCAGAACTAGTGGATGGCTTCCAACGTGCGGTGAAATCATGTGACAGTCGTGACTGCATTTACATATCCCATGCTAATCCCAAGAAGTGTCAAGAAATGCTTGAGGAAGGTGCTTGAAAAGATTATTTACCGCATCCCACTGTTGGCTTTTATAAATGAGAAGGATTCTGATGATGATGACAAAAATAGGTTCAAGACAGGATGGGAGACTTGGATTATGTTTCACTCAGTGGTGCCGTAGAATTGTATGTGGAAAGTTTAATAGGGTTCAACTGCTGTGTGTGCTGCATTGGTTCTGTAATGGTGAACCCTTCTGTGGCAACAAGGCAGGATCTTTATTCCTCAAGGGGCAATCCAGTGCTACCTGTATCGGCATTAAGATGTTTATCACCTTACCATTGATCGCTATCTTTAGGGCAGGAAGCCCTCCTCCATGCCATGCAGAGACATGGGCTGAAGATAGCGGCTGATGGGGGGCATGCCAATTTGATGATATGAAACCTGTAACCAAGATGTTGATGTGACGTTGGTCCATGGAGGTTCACGGATGATGGCTATCGGTGTTCCTGCTTGTGTTGAGCAGGTGATGATCAGTGAAGGAGATATTGTCATGCTTCAAGCAAGTGGGTTGTTGCCTCACTCGATACCTGAAACTCTGAAAGTGATGATGTTGTGACCTAGGAACGACACCCTTAACATTGTTTGAGCTTGTTGGCTGGTCCTTGTCATGACATTGATTCATAGTGCAAAGAGAGTAGAACCTTGCTGCCACCCTCTACCTGGAAGTGACAATGTCACCTACAAGACCTACATGTATGTAGCCTAGATTCTCATTGTTTGATTGTAAACTGTCGTTCTGTTCATGCTCTTGGTATAACAGAATAGGACAGTGCCAAACTGGATATTTGAAAACACCAACTCTGAAAGTGATGTTGCAGCAAACAACATTCGTTAGTGACAATGCATTTTGTTTGAGTGTGCACTCTGGTCATGCCCCTGCTGCAAACAAACAGTGTACGGCGGTGCCACCCTATATCTGAACTCTAAAATTCATGTTGTCTAGACTGTGTAGACAACCACTCTGTAATTGTTGAGGAATGGACTCTGGTTCATGGTATTCCCTTGCTTTGTGCCAACAAAGAAGGAGGATGCTGCACTTGATCTGAAACGCTGAAAGTGAGGATGTCATCATCAAACATCTCGCCACCCTGAACTTTGTTTGAAACTTTTCAATTAACAGTTATCAGTGCTAGCAATCTGTTTCTTGTCATGTCCAGTTTGGAGTGTAGCAGGTGTTCATCGTTTCTCATCCCGTTCTTCTGGCGTGTCCATCACTTCTTGGAAAGTGCCTCAGGATGATGCAGTTTGCATCCGTTGAGAGGGTCTATTTCAGCCACCGGAGACGTAATGTTTCAAGATTTCCTTTTTAAAATTCCTGTCAAGGCTAGAAAGCCCACAGTTCCATTCTTGTATGCATTGTAGCTTTTATGTGATACTTTTTAGGTAGACACATAAATTGTATTAATAATAATAATTAATAGTAAGATCTGGTATGGTGCACATGTCTGTCATATAGGACACTCCTGGTGCTCCGGTATTAGGCATTAGCATGGCTGTTATTATGGTGCTTTAACATTCAAAGGATTTCTTCCTACTAGGTGCATGTACTTTATGTAGTACCTGTATGATCAAACGTATTATTTTCCCTCACAGCCTAAGCCAGGGCTTGGCACTGACACAGGTGCCGGAGATACTTGGGTAGCCAATTCTTAAGTCTGGACCCCCCAAATTTCAGAATTTTAATGTGGGACTCGTGTACACAGACCATTTAGTTTTGATTTGGACCCCTTACAAAAAAAGTTAGTATGGAGCTTTGCCTAAGGTCTTTATTTGAAGGATGATGACAGTTTCAGGAACCCATTGGACTTCAGATATAGCCTCTTTAACGACCAGCTGTGATTCTGGTCACTGTTAACCAGGATATTGAAATTGCCAGAAGTCAGTGACCACTGACCATAATCTAACAAATAGTATGATGCAAGGGGTTATGTACGTATGCACATGCATTAGTTGATTTTCACTTTCTTTCTGTAATTATTTTGTAAAGCACACATTTTTTGTATCAAATTAATGTCAAACTATTTGTCTGACACAATATTTTGTACTAGGAGACATTTACTTGCATTGGTGCTGTATGATGTAGTTTTTGACTACCTCTGTGATATTACATTTTCATCATTAACATATTTCAATCCATCTTGTCCTTACATGTATGTCAATTATGATCTGATGATTGTATTAATAAGAAAATGATTTATTTGTCTCCTTTGTAGACCTTGCAGGGAGATATTTGTCATTCAATGACCAAAAGAAGGATCAGTATTAGAGTTACATGTATGACATACTGAGTTCTTTTCCTTGACAGAAAACATGATGATTTTAGACCACTTATCAGGAGAAATTCAGCAGAACTATCATTTACAGTGTATATCTCTATATCAATAACCCAAAGAGAACCAGTGCTGAAATCATGACTTTATTTTCTTCTATTGTGCACAGAAATTTTTTGAATGGAGACCTTGATAAGGCATCATTTGAAAGAATATATTTCCATCTTGACTGCTCAAAGAAAACATCAGTTCTAAAATTATGATTCACCTGAATTTGTCTTTTGTTTGCTTGACAGAAAATATGGTGATCGTAGACCTTGCTGGGAGGGGGCTGAAGAAGTTAGAGTCCCTGCCCACTTCGGAGACCCATGCTACCTGTACAACCCTTATACTGGATCATAATGGACTTTCACGTATTGACAATCTACAGGAATTCAAGAACCTTCAACAGGTAGCAATTACTTAATGCTTTGCAAAGTAAAGTTATGGAAGATGTCATAGGAAGATGTGATTCATTTCTATTGATTTGATGGATCCTTGACACATATGCTGCAGAGACAATTGCTCCATGGTTAATTTTCTACACTAAGTGAATGACTAACTTTAACCCTTGACCACTATATACCTACACTGTAACCATAAACCTACCCTAAATCACAATCGCGGCCCTATCATTAACATTAAATACATGTATCTTTGGTGGAGCAAATGTTGGGTCACTGATTTGATATGATTTGATTTGGTTTGATTTAATCAAATGGACTATCATGTAGTGAGAACTACAAGATGCTTTGCAGGCTAATGTCCTGAAACATGTCCAAGGATATGCTGATCATGCTGATACTTTTCACTTTTCTTCTAATTCTGTTTGGTTTATTTACATCAACCAAGTTTGCCTGCTTTAATACATTGTAATCCATGATAAAGAAGTCCTACACAGGGGCAACACTGCATTATTTCGTACAAATTAATAATGAAAATTTTGCTCAAGGAAGACAAAAGAGACAGAATGAAAGGAGATGCATTGCATTGTGAAATTTATCTTTCTGTTGTTATTATGAGCCGTTGATTTCCTCCAGTCATCCTTCACAGCAGGGATACAATGTTGATTATACTTCTCTGTTTGTCTTTCTAATTTCTTGATTCATATTGCCTGCCATCCTTTACAGCTGTCCATAGGACACAATCGCTTAGTGCGGATGAACGGAGTGTCCAGGCTACCTACCATCCGAGTTCTCAACCTACCAAACAACAGCATCCAGACGATAGAGGGTCTGAGGGAGTTACCAGAACTTGAGTGGCTAAACCTGTCGGGGAATAGTATTAAGGTAGAGTAGTTTAAAGTATCCCCATTCTGTATGTCTTTGTTTGTGGGTAAAGCTGCAACTCTAGCCTACTGGATATTAATCCTAAGCTAACTTTGGATGAAACCCATTTTGAAATGGATGATATGTGAAAGTTAGATCATATCCAACAGATTAATGTACTCTTATAGGGTTTGAATAATCATCTACAGCATATAGCTTATTGGTAATCTGAAAGAAGTAGGATCCATGTTATCAACCAATACATAGCTCCAGAATACATCTCTGCAGAAAATGGGCCTTCTGAGAGTGGAAAATCAGCGATAACACAGGCGTAGCATGATGGTTTGAAACAAAACTGCGCAGAAGTCTCCCAAACTTTTGTTCTCTTTTGGTGGATGATCTATTTAAATGCACTTGGCAAGCGAGAAGACTATGATAGCAGTACAGTGTGGTTGAATGGAATGACGACATGAAGCGCGTATGAATAGATGACGAGTTATGGTTGATCCCCCTTATCAGCTAGACGCAGCCCCGCTAGGAGCTGAGTGATGGCTCCTTCCTGCCTGCCTGCCTGCCTGCCTGCCTGCCTGCTTTCCCTCCAGTTACTGTAGGCCTATGTTCATATGTGGCCAAACTCTATATTGTACAGCTCTACATTGACATGTAAATAGAGTCGAATTAGAGAAGAGTGAGCCTTAGTGACCTTGCATAGGCGCTTGTTGTAATATGTCATTTGGGCGGGGGGGGGGGGGGGGGGGGGGGAGGGGATTGACTAATGGCCGTTTTAACACATTTTGAACAAAGTCTGCAATGGACCTTTCATGGGGATACACAAAACTTTTTATCAATGGTGGCTTGTGGAATGGTTTGCTGTATACATGTAGTACCAGATTTAAAGAGAAGGTTGAGTTCTGGGAAAGGTGGAAAATAATTTGTGAGTCTTCCTATTCCTTTTACATGTATGTCAGTTTGGAAGAACATCATAGTAGAAATGTCCTCTGAAAAAGATTGCTATTCAAATGTGTTCATATTCAAAATATGACTAAAAATATCTGAATTGTTAAGGCCAAAAATTCATGCCACAAATGTGTGTAGTCCCATATACTCATTTCTTTGTGCAGTATGTGCTTTTCAGCAAGATTTTGTCAATTTCTAATAATTTTGTATGATTCCAAAACCTCGCAGGAAACACCAATTCTTATGCAGACATGATCAAC
The DNA here is from genome assembly GCA_025618425.1 of Heliocidaris tuberculata. Lineage (NCBI taxonomy): Eukaryota > Metazoa > Echinodermata > Echinoidea > Camarodonta > Echinometridae > Heliocidaris > Heliocidaris tuberculata. The sequence goes on along the minus strand of CM046837.1, from coordinate 26,385,171 downwards.
CTTTCTCAATTACTTTGAGACAGTTTCTTTCACAAAGTAATCACATGACCAGAACTCAACTTTATCTTTAAGTGGACTCACTTTAGCCTTTCAGAGAGGCATGCAAGTCTAACCAAATTCTACTCGTGCATTGCTAAAGTTGCCTGAAGCTTTATCATTTTGAGAGGGGGTATTTTGGCTAGTAAAGGCATCCCATCCAAATAATGTTTGACCTCAGCGTTATTTGAGAGCTTTGTGGGAAAAGCTTTACATGGTAATGTGGTTTGGATGACTGTGAATTCCATGTACATGTACTTGTGTTGGTCATTTGCCACTGAAGTATGGGGAATGTGTTATTCTTAGAAAACATTTAGCTATATAATTGGGGTCAAAAGGTAAACAGGAACATCAGGGTGAACAGGAACAAACTTGGAAAAGCATTACAGTTAAGTAATTTTTTTCCCCCCAATCATGGTGCAAACCCTACTTCTTTAATTTTTCTTCATGATGAATAAAAGAAATTAAAAAAAGAGTCTACATGATTTCTAGGGGAAAATATTGTGGAAATGCTCTTCAAATTTTTGTTCGTCCCCTGTTTTATGGTACAGGGTATACATGTTAGCACAGAAAGTGTATTTTCGTATGCACATTATTTAATCAGAAAAATATTTCTCACAAAGAGAAATATTCTTTCATTATGTGTAGGAATTTATGGGGTGCTCAACAAATTTGTTCCTACAATGTACAATACATGGTACATTTTGTGTGTGATGGATAAAAGATATGATACCCTATCTAAAATTAAAGCAATTCATGTCCAGATAGCCCATGAAGCAAATGGGAATGAAGAGTCTAAAATTGTACAGGTAGTATTTTGAAACAGGAGGAAAGTACAGACCATTCTTGCAAGTTGGGGTGGGGGTTGTTCCAATATTATTCTTCATAAGTATGTGCAGTATGTATATCATCTATAGGGGGAAATGGAAGAGGCCCATGAAATTTATGAGACAGATTAATATGCTGCAGGCGAATGAGCTTACACACAGTTGAAACATATAACAGTGTATAATTTACGGTGGAAATGCTGTACTCTTTTTTTTTTGCCAGGGGTCATTTTATAGATATTTTCAAAAAGAAGTAGACCTGCTACATGTTTCCATCTATTTTCAGAACCCACTTGGCAGGGCTTCACCTTAACTTTTCTTAATGGGGTTGAACTTTTGTGTACCATACCCCTATTAGTGTTGAATCCTGCTATTGGTGCCGAGCCCTGTATATGAAAATTTATTGCTAGTCAAAGGAGGGGGGGGGGGGGGGTGGGAGTGCAGGAGCAGTGGCGTACATGTAGCTAGGATTTTTTTACAAGGGGGGCAAATTCTGCTTGAAGGGAGACCCGTATATTTTTCTTCTCGCCAGCGCTCCAAAACTCGCTCAGTGTTGGGGGGGGGGGGGTAGTGACAATTTTTTGAAAAACAATTTGAGAAAAAGTCATCTCCCATAGAGAATACACGCAAAATGTGAAAAATTGGCATGCCTCCTTTAATCGCAAAAATACGCCATGATGCCTTTGTCAAAATGAAAAATCGTGTAACTGATCTTGTAGAGAATTGTCTCAGCTACAACATATCAAAATTTGGAAGAAAATCGACTACCTATTACTGAAATATTGTCAAATGAATACAAAAATTATGACGTCATTTTTTCAAAATTGAATTTCTGAGTTTATAGGCGAATATGACGACGTTCCGATCGATAGACCCCCCAATTTTTTTCATGACTTACAATCTACAACTCATAGGCTTTCAGAAAATGTAAAAAAAATGGGGGGTCCCCAGCCTTCTGACGAGCTATGGCGGATTCTACATGTATATTGGCATGTTTTTACCACTTTTTACATTATATTGCCCATTGACGCGCACACGAATTTGAAAGTTTGACGCGTGCGTGTGGCATTATGGAATGTCGAGAATGACTGTAAATAGTTGGAAATTGTCAAAAATAGTGTCAGAAAGACAAACCAAGCGGAAAAACGGCGTTATTACGCTCTGTACGAGTTGTGCGCGCGTGGACGCGCACGGACGGAAAATTTTGAAATGCTTAAAATGTCCTGAACCGTACTCTAATTTGATTAAAAAGTAATTTTGAGCATTTCTAAATTTTGACGCGCGCATACGTGCGCGTCATGATGCGCGTGCGGATTTTGTTGACATTTTATGTTGACCCATGACCTGAAGTTAATATGTGTCGAATATGGTTTATTTTTGATGACTCGTTATGAAGATATGATCGATAATGTGATTTCACAAAATGGCGCCTGGATGACGTCACGATGACCTGATGACCTTGAAAAAGATAGGGGCACTTGACCTTGATAGGCCTGATAACTGACGAAAATTTGAAGAAAATTGATCCAGTTGATTTTGAGAATTCACGGTCACAAGAAATGGGGAGAAAAATAAAAATAAAGAATAAATAAATAAATAAATAATAAAGAAAATTTGTACGAAATTAAGAGGTGATCTGTCGATACCGACAGACCACCTAAAAAAAATCTCCAAAAAAAATTCGAGGAAAAGTTGTCAGGGGGGGGCACTCTGCCCCCCCTCAGCTACGCTAGTGTGCAGGAGACAGAAGACCAGCGAGGAGTTGTGATATCTTTCTTGAGAAGAAGCACAAGAGGAAATTAACAAGGTCAAAAAGGATCTTAGTAAAAACTCAAACCCCATTTGTTGCACAATCTGAAATGCTTTAGAACTCAACTTGAGTACTGAGAAACCAAACCTATAGGGGAAGGATACAAGCCTATGACAATGGGAGGGGAGGGAGGGGGTAGGCTTTTAAAAGGGCAGTAATGTGCAATACAAATGACATTATCAAGTTTTTGAAAATTGATACATTCTCTGTAGACTGATTTCAAGAGCAGGGAGGAGTTCTTACACTGAGGACAAGAAACATAAAAAGGAAATCCATAAGGTCAAATGGGAGCTCAGTAATACCAAATCCCAAACCAGATTGGACACATGACCTGAACACTAAAGCACATGCATAGGGTAACCTGTTGCCTACATGTATAATGAAGAGGTGGCTCTACTGTTTCGGCAAGGGGGTTATGTCTACATGTAATATTGGCACAGTGCCAGGTCTCGGTGAAAGTTTTAATCCCTCTAGCTGGGCGTAGGGTGCAATATGAATTAAAATGTCAAGACCGTGGGAATCAACCCATTGTCTGCAGTCTGATTTCATTTACACAGATTTAAAAAAAAATATTGGATCAAACATCGATCTGCACAGTTGTGGCAATGAGACGTGTCTCCTGACCTGTCCAATTAAAAAAAAGAAAGAATAAATTGTGATAATTGTATCTATATGGTACAGTAAATGACCCCAAGACTACATGTAACCGTGCCATGCAGATTTGCATAAATCAAACCTTTAATAGAGGGAAACTTAGGGTCTACCAATCCATGGCAACTAAGGTCATAGTATTACATCATAGTATGAAATCCTCAAACAAAATTTCCCTTTTGAAAATACTTTAGTGTTCTTGAGTAATAAATGTTAGTAATCTATAATACTTCACACATGTCTGTACAGTTCAATTTTGATAGTGTAGCTTTGTTTTGTAGCTGCCTGGTTTTTGAACAACTTTTGAAAGCAAACATATACGTATTCATATTCCTGAATTCATGAAGGAGGTTTAGATTTAAACCAGGGCCCCATTTCATAAAACTTATTATCAATAACAACTACCACATATCTATGACAAATTTGCTCTCAGCCAATCAGATGCAAGTATTTCAGTAGCTTATAACTGTTTTATGAAATGGGGCCCAGGAGTTTCGTCCTCCATAAACATACAAACTTGTCCTCATATCCAGTGAAAGAGCAGTATTTGTATACACTTATATTCGTCCACGGTGAATGTTTAAACCTCCTTTGTGAATTCAGGATATAGACAATCATAAAGTTTGCGTAGGAAAGTACATGTTCACATCTTATATCAAATTTTTCTTTGACCCATAGAGTATCGACCATCTGAGCAGCAACCTAAAGCTTCGTCATCTGGACCTATCAGATAACAGTGTCTCATCAATCATGGACATCTCTATGCTATCTAATCTCAAGGTGAGTATAGAACCTCTGACCTAATGATAGGACATACAGTAATCGGGTGAGGGCAATACAAGGTGTACATGTATTGTTATGTCATTGTTATTGCACTTTTCATGATGCTATTTGAAGATCACCTGTGCCTGGAAGGGGAAAAGCTAACTGAACACAAAAGCAAAGGTCTCTACTCTATATAACTGATTCAGATGTTGCTGGTGTACCACTACACAGGGGTTTCCCTGTACTCATTTACAAAGTGTGGGTGGGTTCTTACCATGCAAAAGTGGTGACTCTCCTGAACACGGGACCTCCATTTAATGTCCTGTCTTAGGGATCGAGTGTTTTCGATCATAACATAGCCTGTGTCTATGAAACAGGCGAGGGGCACGTTAACACACAATGAACGAAGGCTTTAGTCAATGGATTCAAACCCATGATCTTTGGTTTGAAAGGCAGATGCTCTACCAACTGAACCACTCGTCTCCTGTCTAAGAGCATTGAACTAGGGTTATATTTTCAGAATTGGTTTCCTCTTTCTCTTTTTGTTAACAGACTTTGCTTCTCCATGGCAACATACTGACGACTCTACGCAGCATACCCACCTGTATACCGCCCTCGCTCGAGATACTTTCACTAGCAGAGAATGAGATATCAGATCTCACAGAGGTAGGGTTATTATGAATGTACAACATCAGATTTAAGCATCTTGTTACAATTTACAAACTATAGTTTAGTTTGAGCGCATGTATCCATCAGGTATTAGTATTGCACATGGCTTATGGGTATTTAAAAGTTGCAAACATACACAATTAATCATTTGTTGATATTGGATGTACTGTCAATTTGAATTAATCCTTTAATTCAAAGTACTCCTCTATTTTCCCCACGAAGTGGGTTAAAAAATTTGCAGTTTTTCTGTAAACTAAATATACATGTACATGCATTTAAATGTGGGATCTTTCAGACTTTTTAATGGGTAATTTGTCATCTGACACCTGTTAAAGGCCATGTTCACAGACACGTTCACATACAATGCTGTAAACTGCCTTCAAAAATAGCTGTGGCAGAACAAAATGACTTATAAAGTGGAGTATGCTTCACATTTTGTATCTTTTGACTCACAGATGTGTGAGACATCCTACAGTGTATGTTGAACCCAGGTACATAAAATAGTCATTTATTTATGTATTTATTTCTGATATTTATACAGGGTTGCACATTTTCACGAATAGTGATGGTCTTCCATGAGGCCCTGATTGATAACAAAGATATTAAGTAACAATATAAACTCATTTAATACTGACAGCAACAAAACAAAATACAGAAGATAGTATACAAACATATACTGTCTGGTTGGAAATATGGTCCCTGAGGTGATGTGAATCAACACTATTTTCATGAGGGGTACAGCCCCAAAGGAAAATGGTAATTTTTACGTCACCAAGGGTACCATATTTTAACCTGAGACTCGAATGTAGGCAGTATATATTTGGTTTATATCCGTCATCTTTGAACTAAAGCCTAAATCTACTCGTTTACTTATCATCATCTGCACCGTAGGCCTATGGTAAGACAGTACACTTACGTATCCATGTACAAAGAGTTTTGAAGAAGGGATGAATTTGCACGGATATCAAACATGTAGTGATGACATTATCATCAAATACTTTTTGACATCCCCCCAAAAATATAGTAATATTATGAGAGCTCATAAACAAAGTAAAGAGAGGATCTTGGTTCAATATAAATCCCCACTTGGGATACATGTACCAAAAATGATATACATATTTACATAGAATATATTAAAATATAGTATTGTTATTCAAACAGTACACTTTGACCGTTCATTATACAGCATGATGATTGAGCATAAATACCAATGAAAGCACCAATAACTATAATGAGTGGTGTCATTCATTCAATTTCAAAAGCTTCATGTCATCAAAAAGTTTTGAATAAACAAGTAAATTTCATAGAGAAATGTATTTGAATGATTTTGCCAGTAACACCCGTTAATCAATATGCAGGGTAAATGATATATTTACTTTATAAACTTTTTCTGCAGATAGCAGAACTTTCAAGTTATGTTTAAAACTGTTCAATGTAGGTGATTTCTTGACAGAACTTTCAAGTTGGTTCCATACTCTAATTCCCAGAACCAAAGGACTGTGTTTGTAAACTTTGTATGTGTCCGTCCTAAATTTGTATTTTTCTGCAGTGTTTTTTTTTTCCCCAATTTTTTTTTTAGGTGGTTTACTGCATCATATGCGGATGAGGCTTTAATGTCCAGCCATTGAAATAGGATTCACAAAATGAAGTCATCGAATAGCCCTAAAATGTATCATATCAATCAGCCCCTATTGTAATGTAACTCTCTTACACAAGGGCCCCTGTCCCTGTCTACTTCTACAAGCACAGCTGTGTTTCTGTTCTTCATCACATGACCTCCAAAGAATCCAAACTCTGTTAAAGATCAAATTGAGTATTGTTTGTACAATTGTGTTGTGAAGGAAATTTTCTAGAAGTTAATTGGAATGGTTGAGTAGTGCCTTGAGCATTTTGCATAATGGAAATGGCGCTTTATAAATACTCAATATTTTTGTTATAATAATTGTCTATTGGGACGTTTTGGAATCATGAGACTTGACTAAATATCTCTGAAAATCCCTTCTGGAAAAACACTGCACACAGATATGGTATTAAGGACTATACTGTAACACACATGACATTAAAATTTGGTCCAAAGATTTGAACTATTATAAGTTATATTTGGAATATAAGGGAATTTCCACTGCAATGTTTTTCATGTGACATCACTACATGTACTATGATATTCTTTCTCATAGGAATAACAAGAATGAGAAAGTTCACAAATTATTTTTCACTTTTTCTGAGAACTCAACCTTCTCTTTAACAGCCAGTGTTTGTGTTAAGATTTATGTCTGTAAGACACTGGCAGATGGTTTGCCCTAGAAACAAGCTTGATCAAATGAGCTTAATCTGAGCTCGTTTTATGATAACCTTGATGTAAATCTGGATCATCATCAAATGAATTGCTGAATGCTCTACTATGTATTAATCATTCTATATCATAATCAAGACATCTTTCTCATAGCTCACAGTTTTTTGCTCCAAAATGTTTTACAGACTCATAAAGAAACCTTCAACCTATCTGCACTTTGATTTACTTGAGAAAAAAAGGGAAAAGGAGTAAAAAACAAAAGTATGGGCTGTATTGAAAGAAATGTCTGTAAGTAGTGTATATTGTGCAAGTGTTGATAACTTGCACAAGTAAAAGTCTGCTGAGATTTGTAGAAGCTTGTACATTTAAGCATGGCACAGCACCAGAGGAATGAGGTCAAATGACCATCTAAAAATCAGAAGACCCCACAGTATAAAATACAATTGTTCAATTAAGATAAAACAGGACCCTTGTCTTTGCAATGACACCCTAATAAAAAGAGTAGGAGTCATGATGAAAGTGTACATTCAGTTCCTTGTCCTCGATAATATTTGTGCCTCTTTCCCCTATAGATTAAAAGTTGTCAATTCACCTTTCCTACACAAAAGCAGTAATGTTCATCTCTACAACCATACAAGAAGACCTGTAAATATTGTATGGTACTGATATTTCAATAATGTCTGAACATATTTTGTAACATTTTACAGAGCTTAGTTGATTGGTAGTGCACAAATTGCCTCTAATGCTGCCCATAAATTCAAATACATACAGTATCTATTTGAACTATTAATGGATACTTCATAATTATTCATGCTGTAATTTGATGTAACTGAATGTCATTAGTTGTTTTGTATATTGCTTTCTTTCCCAAGTTTGTTTTAAGTGCCCCTAAATATTGAATAGTATTATAAAGTTGAGTTGAGTTATTGGGAGAAGCCATTCCAAACATGAAGGAATTGGGATTCATTATCTTGCTATCCAGAAAACTTTTTGGTATCTTTGGAGCAAGTGCAATATACATGTATATCAGTGACTATCGTTAAATTCTTTTGGGCTCATATCTTGTTCACTATAGACAATAGATACAATGTATACATGTCGATTAAACCTTGAAAGGGCACTTTGTTATTCAGTCCTCCCCTTATTAATTCTCCCTTTCATACATACATGTACATGTATCTCACCTGACTGATATGACAACCTTCATTGAAGATTATCACAATATCCCCTCTCTTTGCCAAGAGAATTTTACAGTTCAGTCACAATCCCTATCATACGTGACTCATAATTATAGGCTTTTGTGATTATATGAGCTCATGATTGTGTATACTATGTACATTTTTCTACAGATGAAGGTTATGTGTATTGATTGTAGAGTTGCATTTTGAAATGTGATGCCTTACAGTAATTTTAAAAATTTGATTACAGGTGTGTACAAAATTAAAGTAATTGTATATTATTATGTTTTGAGCCATCAAAGTGTTAAACACCAAGAAAAATCTTACCAAATATTAATAAAGAACATTGAAACACACATGGGCAATTCCACGGTAATGGAAGGACATTCAGAGAAACATTTTACTAACTTCTGACCATAACTACAATTTTTTTTTGTAATCCCCATATTACTGCTAACAAAATATGCACCCAACACTGACTTTAACTCCCTACCATTGGTACAGATAGGGGTTTAAGGCGGTACATGTTCATTTTTGCACTTTTCTTTTGTGAAAAGAGTCTGAGACAAGCAAACACAAACAAGGCAATGTTAGCATAACAATTAATTCATGAACTCTTTGACTTCTAATTGAAAAATTGTGTATGATATCTCATTTTTTTCATGATTGCATGATGTAGCAAATTAAAGTACCATCATGTGGATTTCTGTATAGTTTGACCTTTTTCTCACCTTCCCTGTGATCATAAATCAGTTTGGGGATCAGAAATATGCAGTGCATAATTTGGTTTTCCTGGCAAGTATAGTTGCATTTGCAGTCCTATGAACCTGTTGTATACATCACAACTTTGTACAAACCACAAAATATGCAACTGATTTCTGTAGATCTGTAGATCGCAATACACACTGTATTTGTGGCAGTCACATGGAGAATTAGCAGCAGAGTCAACCCCAATGGCCGGAATTTATGAAGGTGGTAATAGATTTAAACCATGGTTTATGCAGATTTTGTGGAATAAGTGCGCTTAATTTCGTGCGTACACTTAGAAAGATCCAATAATGAACGCGCGTGATTGGCAAAGGGCGCAAATTTCACACTAGTTGCCATGGTTTAGACCATGGTTTATGTAAATTTATGCGTTCATTATTGGATCTTTCTAAGTGTACGCGCGAAATCAAGCGCACTTATACCACAAAATCTGCATAAACCATGGTTTAAATCTATTACCACCTTTGTGAATTCCAGCTTTGAGGGTCTTGCTAGGTCTAAATTTTTCTCCTGGGTATAGAGTGGTAAATTTAGATCAATGTCTCTTGAAGGGATATTATTGCCCCAGCTGAAATTTTACTTAAAGCAATTGATACAAAGTCCGGAGACTTGTCTCCTATATTTCACAGCATTGTACAAATCATAATTTTTAATCATATAGAATTGGAAATTATATATGTTTATTTTTTCTGTAGAGAAAATGAGGTTTTTTTGAGGTGATCTTTACATTGTTTATATTCATTTGCTCCTAGAGCTCTCTTTGTGTCTTCAGAGCTTTTTGAGCTTTGCTGAGCTAGCTTGCAAACAGTTCCTGTGTACCGTAATAATATTTTTTCTGTGTACCATAGCTTCAGTTTGTTAGTTCACAATTTTCTTTCATATATTTAAGTTATAAGTGGAGGACAAGATGTTTGATTACATTGTTTTGTGACAGAAATTGTCTTGGAAGTTATTTGGAAAGGCTGATTTTGCATGACATAAGACATGATATAAGAAATTGACTCACTCATGCTGAAATTCACATACAGGAAAAAGCACTATGCACAGAAATGGGTTTATGGGAATACACAACATGGTGCATCAGAATTTGGTCCAAAGATGTAAACTATTTTTAGTCACATTTGAAATATATGAGAGGATGCGAAGAGCAATCCTCTTCATGTGACATTGCTACAAGGACATTTTGCCACAAAGGAATAAAAAGAATGAGAAAGCTCACAAGTCATTTCTTACCTTTACCAGAACTCAGCCTTCTTTTTGATGTTGAGATGGTATCTGTCATTACTGATATATATGTCTATTTGTTCATGTCTTACCTCACCCTCAGGTGTCCTACCTCTCTAGCTTGAACAACCTCCAGCAGCTGTCTGTCATGAACAACCCCTGCGTTCTTATGGCCACACCGTGTTCTTCTAACGCGTATCCTTTACAAACGTCCAATCAAATTTGGGTTTTGATCAAACAAACCATTTGATGGAGCTGCGTTCCAGTTTCTACATGAATGAACATGTATGTGTCAGTGGAGAATGACAATCATCTGATTGCATGTTTCATTTGGTTGTGGGGAAGGGGGAGGGGTAGGGTCATGTATAACCTGTGTGTTCTGATCTGGCCACAACCTTACTTATCCAGCACGTATCCTTTTTCAGTTTAATATGTTCATAGGGACACATTGGCTTGTAACTGGCTTTATCAAACCCTTTGATGGAGCTGTGTTCAGTTTTCTATACATGTACATGAACGGCCTTGTATATGTGCCAATTGATAGTGGATGGTACAACACACGCTCTGGCGATAATTGCGCTGTGATAATTTTGTACACCGACCGGATTCTAAACTTCAATCCTGGACCAAACACTACACCATAACGCTAACCTGAAACCCGATTGCAACCTTAATCCTAACCCTTTATCTTTGATGAAATAAAGCCTGGAACAATTGTCACCGGAGCATATGTTGGAGCACTGAATATTGACAACCAACTTTTATTTTATTGCATGCTTCTTTTAAGTTTTTTAAAGCCTTTTCTAATTTTTTATGGGGGGGGGGGGGCATTTTAGAATAGGGACATAATTTCTAATTCCATTTGCAATATTACCAAATAGCTTTAAATGTCATGTGTGAATTGTATACTCCTCAATCATCCAGACACGATGTGTCTAGGCTCATAATCCTGTTTGATCTAACCCTCTATTTGTTAGTGCTGTGTTTGTTAGGTGTGCCGGTCAAGAGTAATTCATGCTATGATGCACGACTATTTTAGGGTAATTAATCACTTGTTGTATAACAAATGAATTAAGGCTCATACTTAAGACATGCAGGAAAATGTAATGCATTTATTTTACTCACATAATTCTTGCTTTTACATCGTTGATGACATGCATAAAAATACTTCATGTTAACCTGCAAAGAGGCCTCATTAAAGGACGTACTTGTAATGGCAAGAGTTACATGGACAAGATCATGTTCATTATTAGAATATCTTTTCCAGAAACTATGTAGTTTCATCTGTGTAAAGAATATAACAAGAGGTACAAAACTAAAGGAAAACAGAATACGATATAGATTATGACCAAGGATGTAAACTAATGTCTACTTTAATTTTAGTATACTTATTAGCATTAGTTAAGGAGAACCTGTGCTCAAAATCTATTACATTGTCGCCCCAATGGCCCCAAGCTATGGGACATAGATGGATAGATAGATAGATGGATAGATTAGCATTGTATAGGGAAGAAGAACTGTGCCGCAGCTTTGATAGAAATGTGACTGTCTTGCTTTCTATCGATTAAGGTCAAAGAAATCCATTTATTGTTTCACGCAAATGAATGCTTTGTCATTCTTTGACATTGTTGTCATAAATCCCACCTTCTCCATCAGTGGATAACTTTCTGCCATGACTATCCCTCCCTCGACCCAGCTTATTCCCCAAAGATGTGTGTTGCCTGGATACTGATGTTAAAACAGGAAAGTCATCCCCCACCCCCATCCCAGGGGTTAATTATAGGGGAGTTCCGTCCCACTCACAAACTTATCCCACGCCATGATGTAACCAAATTCAATCAAGCTTCTTGGTTTAATATTTGTAACAGGGTTTTCTACAATTGAAAATTTAAACATGTAAACATGTGCGCAAAGCGCACAACATGAGTACGAAGTGCGAAGTCCTTGTCGGTGTTACATGTTTAAAGCCGTCGTGGAAAAGCCTGATTTGTACTGGTCCCTGGATTGGATTTGACTGATTTCTATACAAGTATTTGATATGATGAAAATGGAAGAATTCAAGAATGTCAGGCAATCTGATAGATCTTGACTAGATGTTTTGAGTAGACTATGACATCAAGAATCATCATTATTTTGCTATTTTGTTGGAAGTGAAAGTGACTCTACAGAGTAGTACTTTCTTTGGTCTGTAATAAAACCAGATCATTCTGCAGTAATCAGAAACAAGTAATTTCTCCTGAACTTCTGAAGCTACTGCTCTATTAAAGTGTACCAATCACCTTGAAAAATAATTTGTGTACAGCTAAAATTTATGAAAGTGACTTGAAAACATTTAATTGACCTTCTTTGGGTTAACAGTAAAGGAACATGAAGAAAATAAAGGAAAACATAAAACCCCCTTTGGCAGAACCCAACTCTGACTTTGGTTCTGCGCGGACCCTTTTGTGTTCAAACGCATACTGGTGCATTGACTAGTCTACTCACAGGTCGGTGTAATGTTTATTTAGAGTGTATTTAAACTTGCAATATCTCTTTATATAATAAATATTTGAAGCTCATACTTTAAATATATAGTGACATTGAACCCCTAACATACAGAGCAAAATATATTTTGGTGAATGATACACTTTAAGACCATTAGCCATTACATGTAAATGTATGTACTTGAAGGGAAATGGAAAGGAAGGTAATTATATGTATCAAAATGTAAAGCTTTTAAAAAAAATTATTATTATTTCACTGTTCTGTATTCTCTTTTTATTCTTTATGAAGTAATGCAATTCCCTATCAGGCTGCTCAGGTGTGTAAATTGAATTACTAAAGCAGGACAAGGGCTTCATGTACCTCAACAACTAATGCAATTTTAATGAAGAAAAATTTCTTCAGAAAGGGCAAAGTCAGCGAATATTACATGTTCATCATTCTAATTTGTATGAGGTAAAAGCCGAATGAGATCAAATCAGCTACATGTATCTGTATCCCTCATTTCTATGTTCTTTCCAGTCTGTGTAATTTAGTCCATCTGGCATGTCGTTGACTTCAATAGCTTAGTACGTAATAGAACTAGGAGGTGCCCAAAGAACTCATAAAACTATATGACACATTGATTTCCCTGTAAAGGGCAACGTCATAGGATACTATCAGCTCCAAGTTTTGTGTTCAGCAGAAATAGAAAGCAAATGATAAGAAGAATGATGACCCATGTCCTAAGGGATAGTCTGCTATGAACTATAAAGTCATATTGGTAGTTATATTATTGGCTGCCAACTAATAATGCAATTCATGCTGATTTTGTGTTCATCAAGACATTAAATTACAGGTTTGTAGTATTAGATGGGGTCAGTCAAAAAAGTTAGATCACATTTTGTGACATTTCATCATAATTTTACATCAGTCTCTTGTACGCACATGGCTTCATCCCTAATGGTAGGTTGCCAGTAATTTTCAGAAAATTTGATAATTCCATGATTTATTTCTCTTTTCTCTTTTTGCTACCTACTTGTATGCTACATGGACATTAAGTGTCAATTTAACATTCTTTATTTGATTTAAAGGTAATGTATAGTTTTGGTAAGCCCTCAAACACTTTTCATCAGATTTCTTTGACTTTAGATGATAAATAGCAAGATATTAAATTAATAGCAAAACTAAGATGCTGTGAAGTTTTTTCTTCCTCAAGTGAGATATTAACAAATGAAAGGTGGAAATAATTTAGATACCTTGCCCATGTAAAACCTATGAGGATTGCTGTGTGTACTCCAGGCGAAGCACTGGGATTGTTTTATGGGGAGCCGTCGGGGTGGAAGGGTCTTAACGTTGGGCAGTGGAAAGCTGTTATCAAGTGTTCCAGATATTTACATTCAAATTTGTTGGATATCATGGATAGACTACCAAATGATTTCTTGCATGTGTCTTTTGATACAAGGAGAACATGAGACTATTCACAATTGAAGACTTTCGGTAACACCATGTGGGAGCGTCTGTGAAAAGGCTATTGATATATTCTTTGTGAAAATAACCCACTTATGGGGCGTTTAGAGGAATTTTGGAATACTCACTCACCAGGAAACCTACAGAGAACATTTAATACGAGACTATGTTTCACACATTTCTTTCCAGTTTTTATTTTTGCTACCAAAACTGAGTTTTAAGGCCTTGGACGGTCAGTGTGAATAATTCTGACATAATATGAAATAATGTCAATTGTACCCTGTTGATAACACGCAGCTGTAGCAGTGTTAGAAATAAGTATAATTTGTACCAAAGTTTCAGTGTCCTGCAAATGCAACACAGGTATCGACGCCTCAATCAACTTTAGCATGGGTATGAAACTAACAAAGCAAAAAAAATTATACCATGTATTAAGTAGATTTTTTGTTTTAAATCGAACCAACTACACTTAGCATTCAGCTTTTGTATGATACGACATGACAAAATCAATTATTTTGACCGTAAATATGAAAACCCTATGTTTTCCAGACATCATGTAACATTGGTTCAGTAGATGCTATCTCACATTGAAAAGTGTGCAAGCTGTTTAAGGAAGGAGGGGTAATAACAAGAGACAATTATACTTAACCCTTTCTGTATGCTACCAAATATACAAATAAGTACTATGAATTTACTTTTAACAATTAAATTTGAGTTTTAATTTTTTGTTTGTTGTTAAATTGGGCATAAAATATCCTGTGTATGATTTCAGTTCACAGTGCGTGTTCTCGTTTCTGTTGTAGGAGGATAATAATAGTCACAATCAGTGCAAACACATTGTACATCATTCAGATTCATGGACAGGATTCTGAAATGAAAATACAGCTTACATATTCCCTATGAACTAACTCTAAGCTATGAGTAGTCATTCTGGTCTGCACAGACAACCTTATTTTTGTCACATAACGACATTGTCTTGTCAAGATAGTGGCAAGAAAACGGAAGACAATGTGTAAAACTTGATTTTGCAAGGGCGCAGTTTAAGCCATGGGAAATTTCCAACAATACATGACGTAAATTAGGTTTGGCATGACTGGCTGCGGTGCCTTTCTATTTATAGCAAGGACGTGGGGAGACTTGCCATTTTTATTATCTCTGTGAAACTGTACAGTGGTTACAGGTGGGTTACATGTACATTGTTTCAGATGAACATGATACCATGATAAAAATAGTAATTGAATGTAGTAACAGCAAAATACAAAGCATAATAAAGCAAAACAAATATATTAGAAGACTACTGATTACATACACCCTCTTCACAAATACACTGAAAGTGGCTTAGTTTTTGTACAATTCACCCCTCTCAAACCAGGTGTTGTGGTGTAGTGGAAAAGACACCAGACTGTAAATCACAAGGTATACGGTTTGAATCCCTGCAACAGCATCATATCCTGTGGCAAGACATTCATTTACTTTTGCCACTATCTACCCAGGTGAGGTATATAAATGGGTACACAGCAGGATGAAATTCATTGAATGCTTGCCTAAAGCCGGGGTAATATGATACTTTGCAAAGTGCCCTAGAGAATAATTTGTTCATGGTGGTTGCAAGAATCTGTTATAACCAAATTATTAGCCAAAGGAAGACATCAAAGCATATTACAAACTATATTTTAAGGGAAATGTGATTCTAGGTATACATGTACAGCATACATGTATAATTATCTTAAACCTAATGTGCATAGGCTTGGTTTGACATTGGAAGGTTTGGGTTTTGGTAAATAATTGAATCTTTTATTTTTTTTATTATAGGTCTTCTTTGGATTCTTTGTCATATATGTAGTTGGATTGTATTTCAGAAATTATTATTAAGAGGTAAAGGGAGAGAAAGAAGAGGAGAGGAGAGAGAGAGAGAGAGAGAAAGAGAGGGGCAAAATGAGAAAGGGTTGAAGCAAAGACATATTAGTTCAACATGTGAACTTTTAGTGACGCAAGCAATAGATGAAATGATTTTGTCAGAACCACATTTTTTATTATGAGAAAAGTAACCATGACAACCTATGTAGGTAATTCCTGATCTGGAAGATCATGCACTGGTTGAAACCCTGTAAGGGCAAGAGGAAAAGTCAGGAAAACATTTAGACAGGAGTTTTTGTTGCTATGGACATTGTAGTGTATATTAACACCTGCAACTTTATAGGCTGTACTGTGGAAATGCTAACCCACACAGTGCAGTTTCGCTTGGTAACTATGACAGCCCCGTAGGCACTGTTACACTATGGAGATCTTCATTCTAGAAATTGGAGTTACATGTACATGTACCAGGAGAGAATTTGACCTCGACAACAGCTTCCATCTAATTGTCATGTTCAATGTTCTTTTCCCTCTCAAGATTCTTATATTCTGTGATTATCTTTAGTGTAACATTTTGCCATTTTAAAACATTTAATGTACTGTAATTCCTCATTAGTGTCAATTGGCATGTAAAATTTTTGGTCATCATTTTCTACCTTCTAATTCCCTCAATCTCAGATTTTCTGTTACTATTAATGTATAATTTTCTCTCTCTCTCTCCCCCTCTCTCTTGAGCTACATGTACATATGTCTGTCTCTGAGCATATGCCTCCCTCTGTCTCTTCCTCTCTTTCTTTCATTCCCTGTGTCTGTCTCTCCCTCTCTCACTGTGTGTTTCATCCTCTGTTTCTGTCTTTTCTCTCTCTTTCTCTTTCTATCTTTCTCTTTCTATCTTTATATATCTCCCTCTTTCTCTATGTCTCTATATCTGTCTCTATATATCTCTCTCTTTCTCTCTATCCGTCTCTATCTCTCTATCTGTCTCTATCTCTATCTCTGTATCTCTGTCTCTATATATACATGTTTCCAACTGTCTATCTCTGTCTGTATATCTCTCTCTCACCAGTCATGATGTCTGCACTCCCAAGCGAGACCAGAAATCCCAATTACAGACACACCAAAGCAGATTAAGCCCTAACCCAGAAAGACAAACCTTCTAAATGGATTAGTTAATAAAGGGAGTAGTTATTTTCGGTTCATTACGAATACATATTGACAGATACCATCAATGGGTAGACTTTGTAGTTTAATTCGTGCTACCGATGAATGTGAGATACAATTGGAATCAGACATTTGCCGTGAATTGCAAGATATTTCAAGTCATTGAGTGAAATGATCTCTAAATGATTTCTGAGCAGTATTTTTAAGAACTAGGCTAATTTGGGGTGAAGGACACTTGTTGCATTTTGTTCAATCTTTGATTGTGTAAAAGATACTTCTCTCTTTGGCAGAGCAACAAGTCTAGCAATGGCTTCATAAGGTAACACTACATATATAGCAGTCTTGTCCTCTTTTCTTTTAGATCTTAAAAGTGATAATGATATAAAGATTGTCTTTCAATATATTTGATTGACAAAAGTGGAATGGAAAATGGAAACTAAACCGAGTACAAAGGAATATTCATAACTTAAAGTGTACCAATCACCTGAAAAAAAATTTTCTGTACAGCTAGAAAATATAAAATCAATCTCAAAGAACTTTATCGGGCATTCTATTGGCCAACAGTTAAGGAGTATGAAGGAAATAAAGGATAACATGAAAATGCTCGCGCGGAACCGAACTTCGAGTTTGGTTCCGCGCAAGTCCTTATCTTGGCGAGCACGTACGCGTGCGTCGAGTGGTCTTCTCATGAGTCGGTTTTACGCTTATAGAGAGTGTAATTAAAATTGCTATATCTCTTTATAGAATTAATATTTGATGCCCATATTTTGAATAAAGTATAATGACATGAATCCCTAACAAAGAGAGCAAAATATTTTTTGGTGATTGGTACCCTTTAACCCTTACAGTGCTGTAGTTGGTTTAAATTCCCCAAATTCAAATGTTTTACATGTGGCTGACTTACATAACTATTCAAATACATACATGTAATTGGTCTTTTTCTTGAAATTGAAAATGGGCTCATTCATTAACTGAACACTGTGGGCATCATGATGAACAATAAAAAGGAAAAAATGATTTAAAACTTGTCTCATGATGAAATCTACACATGTTTGTACATTTCCTAATACTTAGAGGTTAAAATGATGTGGTATACCATACATCGACTGTCACAGATGTTTGACAGGCATAACTTCGCATGATTTCATTGCCATATACGCATTACTTTTTAAGATAACTCTCCTAAATGATTACCCTGAACTTTAAATTGATGAGGTTTTATAAATTTGTGAAAGAAATTCCTTGACCATCTACTTCAGATCACCATTCAACAGTGGGTTTGACTACAGGCCTTACATTGTGAATTGGAGCCCAACACTGCACATCCTAGATGGCTATGCAATCACACACAAAGAAAAGTAAGTACCTATCCTACTCATATGACAAATATAGTTTACATGTATAGTCAAGGATTGTATTTCCTAACAGATTGTATTACCGAACGTGTACAGTTAAGCGCCTAAAATGGGTTTTCATATGCGTGGGACTACACGTATGAAAACCACACTATTGAAACAAAGGTTGTGTCTTTTTCCCATAGGTTTCACACGTTCGGAAATACAGTACCTTTTTCAAGGGACCAAAACGCCGCGTCGTTGGGAAGGGGTTCACTCGGACGGGAATATCTTATAAAATCTACGTTGTCTTTTTAAAATTCTGTCAACTTCTTTTTCTGTAGGACTTTGAGCATTCATTATGTAAGTTTGACAGATATTCGTTTGATATTTTATTTGCTATCGTTGATTTTCTGAAAAGTGTTCGGACACTGGATCCACCACCATATTTTGCTTTAGACACGGCTGTACACTAGCTTGTACATGGTCATTGTAAAATATCCTAGATCGTAAATGAGAAGAATACACACGACCCTATATCATTAACTGGAGCCTGACAATGCATATTCTAGATGGCTATGCAATCACACACAAAGAAAAGTAAATGTCTAGCCTCCTAATACAACAGATAGTTATGGGTTTTTTCCTTTTAAACAGGACTCTGCACTAGATTTGTACAGGATCATAATTTTTATTGAGGTTTTATTGGGGTTTCTGCTGCTCCAGTGTCGCCGCACATTGCACCAGTGGTGCCGCACCCTTCACAAATGATATTGTGAAGGAAGGATTAATCTTAGAAGATAAATCACTCTGTTGTATAAAGTATTCACTGAGTACATGGCATGGTACGAAACAATACGCAGGAAGCTATCTGGCTATCGCATTGTCCTTGCAGGATTGCGCATGCATACCGTGTAATGCGCTTGTCTGGCTGCCTACATGTACACTGTACGTCATGATTTGTGTGTTGTAGGAATGGCGTGTTATGACTGGAGCATAGCATTCTCAGCCAGACAGCTAACTTTGAACAAAGATTATTTATTTCCAAATTACTTTTTCATGCAAAAAAATTGTCCGGCCAACATCTATGGAACTGAAGCTCTATTACATTGAAAACAGAAAATATGGTACTTATTATTTATGTTGTTTCAGTCTGCTAAAGTGGAAGTTCTTGTTTTACAAAAAAAATTAGCAGAATATGTTCTGCCCCGTAGATACTTCTCTTTGGAAATGAACTTTGCCTGACGTTATTCTTCGCGCGATCGGCAGCGAGCGAAACGCCTCATAGTTGTTCCTTATTTATTTTGGTACAATATCTGCGAGCCAATCGCATCCGTTCATTTTGCTCCGCATAGACTAGGGCAGTAAACACGGCATTGCAGCAATGAAGCTGTACTACAAGGGCGCGCCACGACTGGTGACATTACGGTATGTTTGTGTATGTTAATAGTGGGCAGCTGTAAGGTACACTTTAAATGCAAAATATTGCTTTAATTATCGTTATCGATGAGGTCTCACCGGCACTTAAGGGCAAAATTGAAAGTTACGTTATATCCCTGGCAATGTCGTCAACATTGTCTTTGTTCCTGTAGACAACATTGAGTCAATGACTGATAGGTCACCGCAGCATGGTATGTGGGTGCCAGGTGAATGACCACCTAGCACCCACTGCTGACCACTCATCGTGTGGCTAAATGAGCTCACAATCAAATTATGCTAGTCTTCCTCTTCTTTTGAAACTTGAAAAGAGAATGTTCCTTGATGCTGGTGTGGAATTTATATCATTTCTTTAATCCTGCAAGGGGTCTACACTGGCTGGGCCCTCTTATCTTGTCTTTTTTCTGCTGTTGGATGGGGGGAGGGGGTGTATGTGCCCCTTGTGTCCCCCTGTAACTACGCCACTGGCGCTACTGCTAGGTATGAAGATGTTAGTGGAACATTTACATTGTGTATGATGAAGATATCTGTGGAATATGGAAAATCCCACCTCAGTGGATAGGATAAGAATTTGATGAAGCAGGCATAGACATATGACAACACAATTAGGTCTGTACACCAACCAACTTGAAGCAGACGTGTCATGATGTCAGCCCTCTCCCTGTCACTCCCAGTCTTTCTGTAGACTGTTGTTGTTTGCGGTCAAATGGAGGAAACAATCGATGTGATCGTACTGAGCCGTGGGACCCCATTTGCATGGTGATTCATAAGAATTGACAGTGTGACAACAAGAGCAGAGAGAGATACACGTGATGGCACAGGATTTATTCTCTGTGCAAAGAAGCGCTCATGGTTTTTATGTCGTTGATCGTGGGCAAGATGGCTCAGGGAGAATTACCCACATGGGATTAGGTATATAGGACCAAGCCCATCCTCCGCCCTGAGAGTGATAAGGGGATTTAGTGAAGGGATGATTCAAGCTCTCTGTATCACTCTGCTCTTCTTCATGGCCACAAGATGCTCTAACTTGTTCTGCAATGCAGAATTACTATGTGTAGTCAGTACCAGTGTTATATGCTTGAGGAGGTTTGATAAAAGGTTTAACAGAGACTATGAAGAAAGTATTACATCAAACAAGACTCTTATTATCCAGTATTATTGCTGTGATGCAAATGCACATGCACAGTTATGTACAGGATCTTTTCAAGAAAAGGAAAAGATCACAGAATTACATGCATGTACACACATGCAAAGATGAATCCTTTCGCAGTCTTCAAAGTGATCTATTATGTTCTGCATGTGGTCCATGAGGAATTGTTCGCGTCTGTGTGGTATTTCCTTCCTTTCTGAATGTGTTGCCTGTAATACACTGAAAAAAAAGAGAAACTCATGTTTTGGCACAGAGAATATAAAGTCATCACTTGGCATTGTTTCTTTACAACTTTAAGAGCTCTTAATTTGTATCCTTAACTATCAATTTTAACTGTTACAATGGATATTAGGTCGAGCTACAGATCCAGCAGTCTATTCAATAGTAACTATATTTGAACACTGTATTTCACCAGTCTCATAATTTCTAAACAGCTTTTGCTCCTCTGTCGTTCGCATTATCTGGCTTCTTAGCTGGAATTTGTCTACCCTAGGTCCAAGATTTTATTTCAAGTGCAACATGGTCATGCAGCATTCAAGGTGGCAGTTTGGGAGGAGTAAAACAGTTTTGCAGGTTGAAAGTACTGTATGCATTGGACACAGTCATTACCCTTGTTGGCCGGTACTCTTATTGGGGGAGAATTTGCCCTTAAACATCAAGGATGGTATTTGTATGTACACTGGCTAGACCCCTGTGCATTAGTATTGATATGGGTATAAACGCAACATGTCCTATTTTTCTTGTCCCAAGTTCCATTTTCTTGCAATTTCCCTTTTATAAGTGATTAAGATGATTTGCCTGTCAACAGTATTGCAAATTACCCCTTTCCCCTTTTCCTTTTGACTCTGTCACGCACTGGGAGATCAGCTGCCAGTTACAGATTTCACAGAGGTGCAGTTCTTTTCCGTTCTTAAAGCATTTTTGGAGCAAGGTCAATAGTGAAATTCAGACATCCTTGAGTATATATGTGTATCCTATCTGTATAGTTTGTGTGCGTTGTACTAGTCTGAATGCTGAATAAAACTCTGAAGTCAGATCCGACCTTGGTTTGAGGTAGAGTGTGATATGTACATACTCAGCTTAAACCATCTGTGTCATTGTGAGTATGTATACATGTACATGTGATCTACTCTTTGAAGTTCATTACATTATATTAGATCTTGGTTTTAGGATAGAATGATAATCTTTTCTACTTCAACATCTATCTTAAATCTTAACCCAATTAAGCCTTCCACAAGATTCAGTGTAAATTGTGGAAATCATGATAACAGAAAAGATCAGTGTTTTTAGGCAATTTTGCTGTCCATATAACTATGGACAAATCCCATCATAAGGAATTACTAGGCCTGTGCCGATATGGTTTTTTTGACCATCGGCCGATGCCGATAAAATCTCAAGCATATCGGCCGATACCGATACTGATAACCGATATAAAGAAAATAAAAGAAAATAAAAGAAAACATGTAAAATCTGCATTTTCTTTCAATACGAGGAGGTATACATGTTTTCATATTATTTATCATCAAAATGTGTACTTTCCGACGGCCTATTTTCAGATCGGCATGCGCGATATGAAACAAAACATTCCTTGTGTCTTTTCACCGTAACGAGGATGCTTATCATCCTCTGACACTCATAAAATAATTTATCAGGGCAGTAGGGCATGCTTTTTTTTAAACTTGATAATTCTTCTCTTTAATCATGAAAATAATGTTTGAAAATCACTGTTCATGAGGACGGAAAACACTGCGATGTGCCTTTGATAAAGTAGTCTCACAACTCCTCACGATGACGCGTAGCATTCTTCAACAACGCTGATAAAATATCTTTACCATATGCATGATTTATTTTCACTCGGTGATTCTGTTATATAATCAGGTCTCCCGCTAAAGATATTCATTGAAATAATGAATCAAAATTACTCTTCATGAAGACGGAAAACTTTCAACCATGTGCTTTATAAAGGAAAAATAGTCCCTTTTTTTTATTATCATGATGGATATCATAATTTTCTTTTTGTAACGAGGCTAATAAAAAATGTATCGGACAAAGTCAATTTGACTGGATAATTCTGCTCTTTCGTGAGTTTCATGTAGTCATTCAGTAAAGATATTCGTTGAAGTCACATATCAGATTTTTTTAAAGACAAGTAGACGAAGCCATCACGCACTGCTTCAGAAAGGGTAAAACAAACTTGATAATTTCTAAATGACGACGTCTCGATCTTCTTATGTAATAATGATCCTCATTTGCTGTAGGTATTTTGGCCAATAACTGACTTTACAAAAGTTTTATTTCATAATTAGACTACAGCAGATTTTTTTATATCAGATGATGCCTTTTTTTATTCCAAAATATATTTCATTCATACGGGATTCCTTCTTACTCGACGTCGTACAATTTATGTCATTCTAGCCAAGAAGGAACAATGCTGCCTTTGCGTAACACCAAGCAGCCAATCACATCACGAACACGAGACATCGCCCTCTCTAACCCCCTTTACACGGCACTTGACTTCATTGATATTCAGTTGCTATGCGAAGTTAAACCAAAATTGCCAATATTGGACCAATCACAGCACTGTAAATTTCCCTGCGATTGAACGGCACATGCGCAGAACGTACCGTAGTTTTCGCGCCAATAGTATACTCATTCAGTTGTGACGCTACGCTAGGGCCGAACTTGCCGATATTGAACCAATCACAGCGCTGTTGTTTTGGGGATTTCCCACACTTGACCTTCCGCACATGCGCAGAACTTTCAATAATGGCTGTGCCTTGAATTTGCTTGACCAACCCGAGTTATGTGTAAGCACTGTGGGCGATATGGGGAACCGTTCCGAATACCCTGGAAAATTGTGAGCGTCTGGGCGATAACTGACCCAGCACACCGCGTTGTGCAATCACAACGGAAAATTACTGGAACCGTATTTCATTTCTTAGCTTTAGATACCCCTCTCCTTCGATCAAAATGAGAGATTTATTACCTGTTGTCAGATAATGATGACCGAATAGGTCATTTTGGTTGTCAACTGGGGGAATAAAAGACACATTCGGATTGATAGTAAGTACGGCTCTGACACTGACTTCTGCCAAGGACATTGACAATGTGTATAATGGGAGATGCGATGGGTATGATGAAATATGAAGGTGACTTGCGTGTTGTAGTACGAGCTCGATTATGTTGTTATTTTCAGTGATGAATGACATTAAAATGTGAATAAAAAGGACGGAGGAAATACGTTAGTGACGATCAGACACAAGAAATTCCATCTTTCAGA